>JAODAL010007808.1:0-122379 GCA_025379985.1 Phyllomedusa bahiana | reverse complement strand
TATCTATACACGATAATAATCACACGCATGTATAATGATAGTATCTATACACTGATAATAATCACATTGCACTGTATAATGATAGCCAGTATCTATACACTGATAATAATCACACTGCACTGTATAATGATAGCCAGTATCTATACACTGATAATAATCACACTGCACTGTATAATGATAGTATCTATACACTGATAATCACACTGCACTGTATAATGATAGCCAGTATCTATACACTGATAATAATCACACTGCACTGTATAATGATAGTATCTATACACTGATAATAATCACACTGCACTGTATAATGATAGTATCTATACACTGATAATAATCACACTGCACTGTATAATGATAGCCAGTATCTATACACTGATAATAATCACACTGCACTGTATAATGATAGTATCTATACACTGATAATAATCACACTGCACTGTATAATGATAGCCAGTATCTATACACTGATAATAATCACACTGCACTGTATAATGATAGCCAGTATCTATACACTGATAATAATCACACTGCACTGTATAATGATAGTATCTATACACTGATAATAATCACACTGCACTGTATAATGATAGTATCTATACACTGATAATAATCACACTGCACTGTATAATTATAGCCACTACGCCTACAGTGAAAAAATCTTACTGGTACGATGTTACAAGCCTATCAAAGTACCAGTAAAAGGATGAATGCAAAATGAATGTCACCAGAAGCCTCTAATTTAGTCAATTAAAACTTTATTACCGGACAAGAAGCTCTTTTCACTTAAAAGTGTCGGGGGGTAGTGTCCCGCTCCAATGTTACAAACAGTTAGGGCCCGTTTACACGGCAAAGGACAAATACCGGTTGGTTTATCCTTCTGTCCTGTTTTCGTGCCGTCCTCATTCCCATTGAGATGTTCATATTCCGTCCGAAAACCGGCAAAGTTTTTCAAACCGCCGGATGGAAAACTTATGCAGTGGGGACTGCTGCACGTGTTTTCCATAGCGGCCTGGTGTGTTAGTTTGCGGACGGTTTTTCAGACCATCTGCAAAACCGCAAACCGGTGCCGTAGGGACATGCTATTAAAAGGGTTGAAGTGGGAATCTTGCAAATTAAATAATAAAATATTTTCCTCCATTCATCATTATTAAACATTCTGGACTATTTTTGTTTTAGCTGCTCTCTTAGTGATCCATAGTGTACAGCTCGTCTCCAGGGGATACGACCAGTGACGAACTCCTCAGCCCTGGTCGACATGCTCCGACATCACCTCTCCTCTCAGGCAGCTACTGTCATTCTATCACCTGCTTAGTAATCACGCACACTCACTGCTGAGTGAGTGTTCAACCCCAGGTGCTGTCATTCCACTCCTGTCCTCTGTACTCCTTAGTAATCACACACACTCGCTGCTGAGCAAGTGTTCAACCCCAGGTGCTGTCATTCCACTCCTGTCCTCTGTACTCCTGTCCTCACACTACGACTGCTGAGGAGTGTTCAACCCCAGGTGCTGTCATTCTACTCCCGTCCTCTGTAACTCCTTAGTAATCACCCAGACTCACTGCTGAGCGAGTGTTCAACCCAGGGTGCTGTCATTCTACTCCTGTCTATGTACTCCTTAGTAATCAACAGTCCGTGCTTACAGATTTCAACCCAGGTGCTTGTATAATCCATTTTCCTTTGTCCTTTTGGGGCTCTTTGTAATAAACACACACTCATGCTGAGGAGTGTTCAACCCCAGGGCTGTCTTTTCTACTCCCGTTTTTCGTACTCCCTTAGTAATCACACAGACTCACTGTGAGCCGAGTGTTAAAACCCGGGTGCTGTCATTCTACTCCCGTCTCTGTACTCCTTAGTTCACACAGACTCACGGGGCTGAGGAGTTTTTAAAACCCCAGGTGCTGTCATTTATCCCATCCTCTGTACTCCTTAGTAATCAACACATCACACGAGCGATTTTAAACCCCAGGTGCTGTCTTTCCCACTCCTGTCCTCTGTACTCCTTAGTAACACCACTCACTGCTGAGGAGTTTAAAACCCCGGGTGCTGTCTTTCCACTCCTGGCTTTGACTTTTTTTGGGAAATTATCAAAACAGTGCAAATAAATAAAAAGAAAAAAGATATGTGCATTAAGAAAAAAAATCACGTTTGGTTCCTGCAAGGATTTGAACCTCGCCCTTATGCTAAAAGGGCAAAGTGAAACCACTTAGCTCATTTAGCTTCAATTTTCAAAAAAAACAAAACCTTTGTTTGACTAGAGTGAGCACACTGTGGGGAAAGGCATGGTGATGTCAAGGATTCTGGGTCATATGATCTGCAGTTTAAACAAATCATACGCCTCCCCTTTTGAACACAGTAAAAGCTAAAGCAGAATAAATTAGGTATGAAATTCCTTCATGGTAAAACCCCTTTAAGTAATAACTAGTCATTTCTTTTCCCGAGAGGTATAACAAGCATATTGGTCACTGTAAATTTAGGTGGTACAACATGGTCCATGGTGTCTCTTGCATTTGATGCCCAAACACTCAAATGAACGAATGACACCAATGAACAGTGACACAGTTGTAGAACTGTAACCAGGCTGCAAACCCTACAGCTCTTGCTGGGACTGGTCTACAGATCTAGGGCCCTACTACAATATACTCCTTGGGGCTGTTTGCAGGGTTTTGCACCAACACTTTGTATGTTGGTGCCTCCGAGAGTCCTCAGGACTGCTACACTGCTATTTGGATATGCTCTTGACCACTAACAGCCATATACATATAGGGTGACATGTCGAAAAGTGGCATATCTATGCCAGTTTTCAGCGCATTAAATCAGTGTAAAGTGCGCCTCAAAGTCCGATACGTTCAAAAATCTGGTGTCAGGAATACCCTAATGCACCTAAAAAGGCGCATTACATCAAAAAAGGCGCGTGGCAGAACTCACGGCGCATAGCATATCATTGATAGTATATGTAATGCACCTATCATGTCGCATTGACCAACAAGAGGCACATAACATATGTAATGTGCCTTAATAGGCACATTGCGTGATGGGGGCGCACAGTGCAACATATTTAGGCGCATTACAAAATGTGGTGCCTGACGTATAATACACCTAGTTTTGGTGTACGACAGTTCATTTACATACAAAATATGGCGTCAAAAGTGGTTTTAGCGCAATATAGACCAAAAAACTGCCGTTGCCGTGTTGTGACATGTCGGCCATAGAATATGCGTTTTACCGTCACAGTGGTCACTGACCATGCATGGTCAATACAGTTTGAGTACAGTCTTTTCTGCTGCGACTGCCTTTTAGGCGACAGCACAGAGGGCAACCACACTGCTCCAGTTGCAGGGAGATAACTACAGACTCTGGTCAAAATTATAGCGTCCCACTGGTCTAGCTGCCTGTAGATGTGTCCCTCGATCCTCCACCCTCAGCACATGATCTCTTTGGCTTTCTCCTGGTCACTGGTCTTTAGTACAAGAAGATACTCTGGACACAATATGGTTTCCCTGGACAACTATCTTTAAGACTTCTCAGCCTCCATGGCCCTTTTTTAATGATTGACCCCTCTGAGGGTTATCAGTCCCCTAGATCCACCCCTCTCCATGTCTGCACAAGGCAATAGCTCAGGCCCTACTCCTCCCTGGCTGTCAGTCAACCTCTTTTTTTCACCCCACCAAGGGGTTCCTCGGTCACTGGCTGGACCCAGGTCACCACTAACTCTCTCAGCAGGTCTCTCGTGTCCTAATGTGCAAACACAGAAAAGGCACCAAAACAGACACTTATATGGATGCATCTTGGGCTCCATCTACAAACCCTGCAACCCAATGTTTCTAGCCTTGCAACGTCCAAGATGAAGTGAGCATAGGGCACCAGGTCAATGGTAGCCTCTGGCTAACAACCTCCTGCAGGATGACAACTAGGAATACCAATCTTGGGGTCATCAACTCACTCAGGGAACAATGACACCATTGAGGCAGCTTCTACAGTAGGTGGTGCCGAGACTCCATAGGGTGGACACCACCAACCAATGTATGATCACATATATTGTGTGAGAACAAGAATACACTGTATTTTAAATACAAGCAGTACAGTTCAATTTTTAAAGGATGCGGGGGAGGGGAGATTAAACCCACTTATAAAAGGCAGCATGTAATACTACATTGAAGTGGCCATTGCATGGAGGATGAGCAGATGCTGACTACTTTCAGGTACCTTCTGTCTAATGAGATCATACCTTCATTGTTTAAAAGAAATGACTTTTTTATATTTTCCCTGTAAGTCTTATGGTCTGTCAATAGTAAAATTGTCCTTCAAAATGCTACAAGAAGCAAGATGGCGGCATCATCCTGTGGGAATACATCTCGACAGAAGGCTCCGCTGAGGACAAGAGCCACCATCCTTACTAGGGAGCAAAATGGTGGCATCATCTTATGGGAATACATCTCAGCATAAGGCTCCACTGAGGACAAGAGCCACCATCCTTACTAGGGAGCAAAATGGTGGCATCATCTTATGGGAATACATCTCAGCAGAAGGCTCTGCTGAGGACAAGAGCCACCATCCTTACTAGGGAGCAAAATGGTGGCATCATCTTATGGGAATACATCTCAGCAGAAGGCTCCGCTGAGAACCAGAGACACCATCCTTACTAGGGAGCAAAATGGTGGCATCATCTTATGGGAACACATCTCATCAGAAGGCTCTGCTGAGGACAAGAGCCACCATCCTTACTAGGGAGCAAAATGGTGGCATCATCTTATGGGAATACATCTCAGCAGAAGGCTCCGCTGAGGACAAGAGCCACCATCCTTACTAGGGAGCAAAATGGTGGCATCATCTTATGGGAACACATCTCAGCAGAAGGCTCCGCTGACGACAAGAGCCACCATCCTTACTAGGGAGCAAAATGGTGGCATCATCTTATGGGAACACATCTCAGCAGAAGGCTCCGCTGAGGAGCAGAGACACCATCCATACTATGGAGCAAAATGGTGGCATCATCTTATGGGAATACATCTCAGCAGAAGGCTCCGCTGAGAACCAGAGACACCATCCATACTATGGAGCAAAATGGTGGCATCATCTTATGGGAATACATCTCAGCAGAAGGCTCCGCTGAGGACAAGACAGCATTACTATGGAGCAAGATAGCGGCATCATCATCCTGTGGGAATACATCTCCACAGAAGGCTCCGCTGAGAACCAGAGACACCATCCATACTATGCAGCAAGATAGCGGCATCATCATCCTGTGGGAATACATCTCTACTGAGGCGCAAGCTTCAAAAAGAGACACCATCCATACTATGGAGCAAGATGGTGGCATCAATCTGTTGGAATACAGCTCTACAGAAGACTCTGCTGAGGACCAGAGGCACCATCCATACTATGAAGCAAGAAGGTCGCATTATCATCCTTTGGGAATACATCCCCGCAGAAGGCTCCGCCGAGGACCAGAGACACCATCCATACTATGGAGCAAGATGGTGGCGCATCATCATCCTTTTGGACCACATCTTGACAGAAAGTTCCACTGAGGACCAGAGACACCATCCATACTATGGAGCAAGACGATGGCATAATCTTGCGGGAACACATCTCCACAGCAGGCTCCGCTGAGGACCTGAGGCACCATCCATACTATGGAGCAAGATGGTGGCATCATCATCCTTTGGGAACACATCTTGACAGAAGGCTCCGCTGAGGACCAGAGACACCATCCATATCATGAAGCAAGAAGGTGGCATAATCTTTCTGCAGGAATACATCTCCACAGAAGGCTTCACTGAGCCACGAACTTCCATAAAGAGGCACCATCCATACTATGAAGCAACTTGGTGGCATCATCATCCTGTGGGAATACATCTCTGGATAGGGCATCACTGAGCTACAAGCTTCCCAAAAGAGGCAACAACCATACTTTGAAGCAAGGTGGTGGCATCATCATCCTTTGGGAATACATCTTTGCAGCTCTGACTGTCTTGTCAAAGTACAGACTTAAAAAAATTATGTAAAATGTAGGGAAATCCAAGAGGAAAACCTGCTGCAGTCTGCATGAAAACTTGGGAGCAAACTTGTTTTCCAAATTTCAAGTGCTGAACACAGAAGGACAGGAGAATGTGGTAATGTGTTGGACTGGCCATCTTATAGTTTCGCCTTCAATCAAAAACTTTGTGGCCAGACTTAAAGTGTCCCTTTTCTTCAAATACATATTCCAAAGTTGAAGACTTCTCCGCTCAGGAAAACTGAACTTTGTTGATGGCGAGGAACATTAACGGTAGCTTCACAATACGGATTTTAACGAGGAATTTGGTACAGATTCCTCGTTGGATCCCCTGTTGTATAGTCTGTCATTCGTTTCAACGGCCCATCCACGCGACCATTCACAATGTGAACTGTAATGCAGATTTCCCACATCACAGATTTCAAATCCAAGGGGTGGAAAATAAAAGAATGGATATGACGAGTCTTTAGTGGGGATCCTGCTCGGATTCTGCTGAGGCAGGAGTGACGCGGGTTAGTTCCATTTAAATGGGGCAAACCTGAGTCCACATCAGCGGTGAATACTGCATCTGTTGAGTAAAAACATACTTACCAACTCTCCCTGATCATCAGGGAGACTCCTTGAAAAGGGGAAATCCTCCCGGTCTCCCTGATGAGTTGGTAAATCTCCTGCTTTGGTAGGTTTGCCACCAATCTGGTTAACCACCGGCAGGGACTGTTTTACTGTCAGGAGGCCAGTGCCAGTATTTTATCTGCACCGGCCATATTAAGTACTGGTAACTTTAAGGGTATGCTCACATGGCGTAATTGTGGCGCGTATAGTATGCGCCGCAATACGCCAGGTGTTTTGGGAGTCGTGCTGATTAGCCCGCCGGCCCCACTGACATGCATTACTCGCGGCGTGTAATCAGCGTTAATAATTGACATGTCACTTATGTACCCGCACGTACAATACGATTGTATTGTACGCGCAGGGGACAAGGCATAATCCATAGTTCTCTCTGAGAGCTATGGATTACCATAATTGCGGCACGCATCTCGCCGCGTATTAAGCGCAATACGTGGCGAAATCCGCCCGCAATTACGCCTGAAAATAAGCCGTGTGAACATACCCTTAGAATACACTCTTGGGCAGCCTATTAGGGTATGGTCACACGGCTTATTTGGACACCGTTCGGACACTGATTTTTCAGCGCCCAAAACAGCATCGAAGCCTCGTCTGAAACGCGTTTCTTCATAAGAGGTTTAGGATGAGGTTTTGGACGATGTTTCCACCCATACATATTAATAGCCAGGGCAAAAACCGTGCCGAAAAATGCTCCAAAAACACGCTGCACACTATATACACTAGTGTAGCAGATATGGCTGGAAAGGGGCCAAACATAGTCACAAGTTGCCAATGTTTGGTCGGTTTTAGCCTAAGCCTATACGGCAGCTAAACCACCTTATACATCTAAGCACTTTCTTACTGGCTGTGGGTTGCTCTGTATATAGTGGTGGTGCCAGGGTAAAGCATCATGAGACGCTGCTTGTGGCCTTCAGGGAGTATGGCCTTTGCAAGTGGCCTTCAGGGAGATTTTGAATTGCAGCTTGCCACCTTGATCATTTGAATGGGCCACACCCCCTGTTTTACATAAAACACCATTTTTGCACAAAGTCACACCCCCTTGTCACATCTCTGTAACAGCTTTGGAGTTAAGCTGATAAGGGATGTGGTATCCTTCAGTTTTACTGGACGTTGGATCTCCTAACCAGCATCCAAGCTGGGTGACAGCACATCAATCAGCTTCCTTCAGAGCCGAGCTACAATGTGGTCCCTCTGCACCGGGTGATGTCAGGGCAGCGTCTCATGATGCTTTACTCTGGCACCACCACTATATACAGAACCACCCACAGCCAGTAAGAAAGTCCTCGGATGTATAAAGTGGTTTAGCTGCCATATAGGCTTAGGCTAAAACCGACCAAACATTGTCAACTTGTGACTATGTTTGGCCCCTTTTCAGCCATATATGCTGCACTAGTAGTGTGCGGCGCGTTTTGGACGCGTTTTTGGCACAGTTTTTGCGCAGGCTATTAATTAACCTTGTCCAAAACCTCATTAAAACCTCATCAAAAACCTCTTCTGAAGAAGCGCGTTTCAGGCGAGGTTTTTATGCTATTTTATGCAGCGTCCAAAACAGCCGTGTGAACATACCCTAATAGGCTGCCCAAGAGTGTATGCTAAAAGTTACCAGTACTTGATGTGGACGACACAAAAAAAATACCGGCACTGGCCCCCTGGCAGTAAAACCGCCCCTGCCGGTGGTTTACCAGATTGGTGGCAAACCTACCACAGTGGGAGATTTACCAACTCTTCAGGGAGACCGGGAGGAATCCTCCTTTTCAGGAAGTCTCCCTGACGATCAGGGAGAGTTGGTAAGTCTGAGCTTCAGGCTCCCACTTCCTGTTATACACCCTACTTTTGAAGAACTATTCTGGTGTATATTGAGGCACGGTTTACGATCCTTTCCAACTAGTGTTTTATTTTGCTAAATTTTTATCAAGGAGCGTAGATTGTGGTCTAAAAACAGAGATAGATCAACATAATTGACTCCAATACATAATGCTTCAAAGTGACACAATCGCCAAATCTAGGAGTGAGCTAGTACAGACTAGACCTGCTACAGACCTGTAGGGTGGTTACAGATATTAGGAGCCCTGTTTAGAGAGGATACAGTCGTCTGAGGTTCCTCATCGTAATTCAACACAGCAATAAAGGTCATCAAGGCAAATTCCAAAGAGCAGGATTTCTCTGTTCCAGTTATTCCCTCAGCGTCATGATCTGAGAATGACCCAACTGTGGTAACTAATGGAACTAATGGTTTAGTTAGCTACACAGTATTAAAATCGTTGGGGAAGTCCATATATGTGTCAAGAAAGGGGCGATCCCAGGGCCTCCATGATCTCAAGTAACCGACAACTCCATCTTCTATCTGTCTGTGCTATGTACTACATCTCTGCCCCATACATGGTATTAGGGCTATGATAAAGGGGTCTGAAATCCTAAAGGGGTTTTGCAATTGTGCTGTTTCAAAGCACATGATTTTCACAGCCAGCTTTAGGCTCTCACTTCCTGTTCAGGCTGTGTGTGGCTCTACAGTTTCAGGTTCCCACTTCCCATTCAGGCTGTGGGCGGCTCACAGTTTCAGGTTCCCACTTCCTGTTCAGGCTGTAGGGGGTCTACATTTTCGGTTCCCCACTTCCTGTTCGGTTAGGGATGGTTCTACAGTTCAGGCTCCCGCTTTTTTTTCAGGCTGTAGGCGGGGCCTTACAGTTTTTTAGGTTTCCCCCTTTCCTTTTCCCGGGCTGTGGGCGGTTCCACAGTTTAGGTTCCACTTCCTTTTTCAGGCTTTGTAGGCGGTTTCCAGTTTCGGGTTTCCCCCACTTCCTGTTCAGGCTTGGATGGTTCTACCTTCGGATTCCACTTCCTGTTGGTGGGGGCAGTTCTACGGGTTCAGGCCCCCACTTCCTGTTCAGGCTGGGGGCAGCTCTACGTTCAGGCTCCCACTTCCCTTCTTGACTGTGGGCGTTTGGAATTTCGGGTCCCCACTACCTCCCGGCTGTGGGGGGTTCTACAGTTTCAGACTCCCCCTTCCTATTCGGGCTATGGGCGGTTCTACAGTTTCGGCTCCATTTCTGGTCAGGCTGTGGGCTTTCCCCTCCCCCCCAGTTTCGGGCTCCCTTTTCCTGTTCAGGCGGGGGCAACTCTTGCTTCAGGCTCCCACTTCCTGTTCGGCGTGGGGTTCTACAGTAGTGACTGACATTTCAGCTCTACTATTCCTAGCTAAGCATGTTAGAGGAACGTTGCTGATGAGAGGGTTTTACCAGCAGGGAAGGAGGCCACAGAGCTCTAGAGATTGTCAGTAAGACAGATAAACAAGCTCTTCTCTGCTGATAAGACACAACAGAGAGGGAAATCACCATCCTGGTTGCCAGAGCAAAAAGAGGAGATAAGAACTGCTCCAACTCTGAAAGGAGGCAAACTCAGAACAGCAATGTTTTTGAGTAGTTGTAAAACTTATCAAGTGGTGAAATACCCCTTTAACAAAATCCATGCCCCTTCTTTCGTGATTGGCTGCCCCTCAAACCTATAAATGGAAAATTTAATTGCAATCCTTATGACCGGGTTGGGAAGAAAACACCCACACAACCCAAAAACGGTGTTCAAATTGTGGCCACGCTCCCTGATCTCCGGGACCTGCGTCCACAGGTGCCACTGTATTGGATTGACCCCTGGGACTTCCCAGTCCATAGACACACTCCATGTAAAATAAAAAAAATCAATAAATAAAATTAGCGCCCATAGCCATGACCCCTGTGGCGAAGTCTCAGGAACCGAATGGCAAGCCATAATATTGGCAATATTTAGAAGGACTATACATTATAATGGAAATATTCCAATTGCAATAAACATTGCAGCTAATACAAGTGGATTACCGAGAACAGTAGGACACAGATTGTTCTAGTACAAGGAAATCGTGGTGCAAGTCGTCTTATCTCCCCGGCATTGTTTACCCTCCCGTGCTTGTCCCAAATCCCCAGTACACGGGGTTTTACCACGGTCTGCATGGAGTGGCGGGTCTGCACAGTGTGCTATTTTATGCGAAGAAAAAATTTCAATAGACCGGGAGATATACAACAATATACCAGTCAGTCGTGTATTAACAGTGCCGACATTAACAAGGATGAGCTCAGGGTTTTGGCCTCCTTATCTGGTCTTTTAGAGTCTAGGAAGACCTAATGTGAAAGGGTCTAACGGGAAAAATTTAAGGAAAAATGTAGAAATTAAGAAAAATTCTTTTTGATAGGTGGTTTTTATGGGTAATTTCATACATATTAATAGGTATCCCCTATATACTGTCCATAGTCTTATGGAGGTATAAGGAGCAAACAAGAAGACCTGGTGTCCAAGGTCAATACAAAAGGTTTATTTACTATAAACTACGAGGCCCTAAAAATGCCCACTGATCGAGGTGGCAGCAATGCTGTGGGGTGGCCCCATTTTTGGCTCATGACATCATTGCCCCATCTTCAGTAATGTCACAAGCTCACAACCAGCCAACAGGTTCCCTTGTTGTTGACCAAAACATGGCTGTCCCCACCGTGCACAGTAGACCGGTCTACATAAGCAGAAGACAATACATGGATATTTGTATTACCTGGTCCCACCATCCAACCAGCCAAGGTCTGGAGCATGTCTCACAAAAGAAATCGACTAAGGGCATTTTTCAATCCTGGATGGATATATCCGAAGGAATCCAGTCTGCAGGACCAAGTTGGGACAGACGAGGCCAACCGGGAAAATGTCCGTGATCCACCAAGAGCCAAAGTTTGCCAAAATTTGTTGTATCCTCAAGGATCAAAAGATTTGTTTCCAGAGGTGTTGTTATTTGCGATCCCCAACTCATCAGAAAAAGGAACTAAAGCTTCAATTAAAAATCCCAAAAAAATTCAAAACACAAACATTGTCACATTTCCTAAATCCTCAAATAAAGAATAAAAATAAAATTTGAAAATCAAAAATTCAAAACAATGATATCTTTTTGTGTTTCTGGTCAGAAATTTCAGTTTACTTGAAATCTTCGAAGTCTGTGAAGTTGTGAAATTTTGTTTATTCTTGTTAAAGATAAAAATTGATGAAATAATTCCAATAAAAAAAATTTCTATTTGTCAAAAGCACACAAACACAAACGTAGAGGATGATGGATGTGGTTTGAGGACACCTGTCTCCTTGCCTTGTCGTTGGCTGTTGTTGCTTGGTTTTACAGCAAGCTCAAGGAGGTCAGGTGGTAACAAAATTGCGGGGGGTCAAATCCCCGAATCATTAAGAGAGACATAGAACCTATCATTTGGCTCAGAAGAGAACATAGCCATGTGGGAGGTAGATGAGAGACCGGTGGTGTCTTCTTCCCCCTCCTCCATAGAATTCGACACAGTCCCCAAAAAAGGAAAAAATTTAAGGACCCTTTCGGGCCCTTAAGATCTAGAGAAAAGGGCTCCGCATGACACCCCACAATAAGTCAGTAGTAATGAAAAATAGGATCCACATCCAAAATGTAGCTAGGCCGGTGATTTTAACCCATCACTACCAGGAAAAAAAAAATCCTGCAGCTCCTCTCATTTTAGTTGTGGGTTACATCTTTAAAGCCTTTTAGCAATTGCCCTGCGCCCCCTCCCGCCCCCCCACCCCTTGTCGTCCTCTTCTTCTTCCTCCGTGTCTTGATGTAGGGGGGAAGAAAAACAAGTCAGTGTTTCGGAGGGCCTAAGAAACTGCAAGATAAGGCCTCTTCCTGCATCCTTAAGGGGAAAAGAGGAGGGAGCATATTATCGCAGCATCCTTCCTGGGTACCGAATCCGAGCTGCAGCCTGGATGGATGGAGGGGACACGACGCTAGCACATGGATGGTGGAGGCGAGGACGAGCGGGAAGGTGGCCGTCTTCCTTCTAGGCTGGAGATGCCTCCCGTAGGGCCGTTTGTCTGCCAATATCTCCCGTTATTCGTACATCTAGCATACTGCAGTAGGCAGGGATGTGATGTAAAATGCAAAAGGGAGGGGAGGAGAGGAAAGGGGGAGGGAGCGGAGAGCAGCAGCCGTGCTTCTAGGCATGACATTCTCACCAGCAGCCAGTGCAGCCAATCTGATTTCCTTAAAGAAGAGGGCTTTCATGACTTAGGGATTATGTTCACCCTGAAACGTGAGGAAACGTATGAGGTAGATGCTCGACATCACCACCGGCTCCATCGTCAAGAAGGGGCGATGGGTTTGTTTACCTCGGACAACCTAAAAGTGCTCCTCAATTTATGGAAATGACTTATTAGCGTAGTCACCTCTAAGGTTGATCACGATCTGTCACATGTAGAGTTGACCTTCGCGAGTGATGGACTCTTCATGTAGTGATGGACTCTTCATGTCATATTATAGTTGTATCATTATCAGGTTATTGCCCAGGAGGACTTGCAGCCCCTGTCCCCTAATCTACAAGAAGAACATGCAACCCCAAACTGAAGTGTACAGGGGTAGCTCAGTGGTTAAGAGTGTTGGTTTTGGCTTTGATTTAAGATTTGCTGTCTAACTTCAATGTCTCAATTTATGGAAATGACTTATTAGCGTAGTCACCTCTAAGGTTGATCACAATCTGTCACATGTAGAGTTGACCTTCGCGAGTGACGGACTCTTCACGTAGTGATGGACTCTTCATGTAGTGATGGACTCTTCATGTAGTGATGGACTCTTCATGTCATATTATATTCGTATCATCATCAGGTGATTGCCCAGGAGGACTTGCAGCCCCTTTCCACCTAATCTACAAGAACATGCAACCCCAAACTGAAGTGTACAGGGGTGGCTCAGTGGTTACCCTGTTTCCCCGAAAATAAGACAGTGTCTTATATTCATTTTGGCTCCTAAAGACGAGCTAAGACTTATTTTTAGAGAATGTCTTATCTTTCCATGAACAAGAATTCACATTTATTGTTGAACAAAACATCAACATGTATTAATATACTGTAGTGATTTCATCACAGACATCAGCACAAGCAGCCAAACTCTGAATTGTAGAAAAAAAAAAATGCACTAGGTCTTATTTTCGGGGAAACACGGTAAGAGTGCTGGTTTTGGCTTTCATTTTAGATTTGCTGTGTATCTTCAATGTCAAGTACCTATGACCTCTGCTGAGCTCTGTCCCAAGAGTCACATTTTGATGGCAAATTCTTTTGATTAGGGAAACTGAGCCGATATTCCAGCTGCGTGTCTAATATCCAGTCCAGGCATCCTCAAACTGCGGCCCTCCAGCTGTTGGGAAACTACAACTCCCATCATGCCCACTGTTATAGATTATACAAATGCATGATGGGAGTTGTAGTTTCCCAACAGCTGGAGGGCCGCAGTTTGAGGATGCCCGATCTAGTCTATCCATGTATCATCTACAGCAGGGGTCCCCAACTCCAGTCCTCAAGGCCCCCCAACAGGTCATGCTTTCTGGCTTTCCTTAGCATTGCACAGGTGATTTCATTATTGTCAGTGTATTCTGAGATCCTGAAAACATGACCTGTTGGTGGGTCCTGAGGACTGGAGTAGGGGAACACTGATCTTGAGCACGATGCGTGGCCTGGGATGACATTCTCTGCAGCCCATAGCCTTCTTTAAGACCCTTATATTTGGGCACTGTTCCATTCCTGTTCAGATCAAGGTTACCAAATGCAGCCTGGAAGGGTCATAGGAACAGCATAGTAATGGACCCGACACCCTAAAATATTGAAAGCGCGAATAAACCACAACCAGCATGTCACTGTAAACCTCCTCCTCTTACGTAATGTTGCCGACTTACCAAATTGTAAGGAGGCCATACCCCTTAGGGCAGGGGTGTCAAACTGCAGCCCCCCAGCTGTTGGGAAACTACAACTCCCATCATGCATTTGTATACTCTATAACAGTGGGCATGATGGGAATTGTAGTTTCCCAACAGCTGGAGGGCCGCACATTGACGCCCGTGCCTTACCGTATGTTCATATGGGCAAATTTCGGCGCGCATGTCGCATCGTATTTCAACTCTAATACGAGCGAGAGGCGCGCCGAAAGTAAGGTAAGAGCTATGGATTACGCCTCCTCTCACCGGGCGTACAATATGATCGTATTGTACGCGCGGGGAGATAGGTGACGCAGGAGTACTTGCCGATCAGTGCGACTCCCAAACACCCGGCCTAATTGCGGGGCGTACAGTACGCCCCGCAATTACGTCGTGTGAACATAGCCTAAGAGATCTTTAGAGTCATTGGCGTTCAAATGCGTGTTTGACTGAAAGTTATACCTCCTCCCCCTTCTCCAACATATATGTACATTTGGTTTGACCAAGTGAGTATGTGTTCCCAACAGAAAGACTGGAATAAGCCACTGTCAGACCTCTAGTCACATCTTATTGTTCTTGGAAGCAAAGGAAAGGAAACATTACATGCCTAATCCTTCTTTCCTCTTGTAGGGATGAGATGTACATTTGTATTTACAGTACATATTTAGATGTGTGGTACAGGTAGTGAAGGGGTTAACCTGTTTAGAAAGCAGAGAGAGAGAGAGAGAAGGAATAGCTGGGCCTGCATCCAATCAGTGTGAGGTACAAGGGAGGGGCTGCAGAGTTACAGAGATATAAAGGGAAGCCAACGTGCGGAGTCAGTTATGTTGTTGAGTTCCCTCAGAGTTGTAGTGAGGAGAGTTGCCAGTAAGAAAAAGGGAATCTCCTTCCTACCCAGTTGCCGGCAGTGGTGTAGGGCAGGCCGGAGTAACGACAACAGCTCCTAGACTCACAGAACCAAGAAAGAGTGCAAGTAAGAGTATAGCTTACTGAGACGAGGGCAGAACGGGAAGTATCTTGAGCACAGTGAGAAACAGGCCTGCCTAGAAGGAAGCGTACCAAGAGGCTAAAACGGGGCCCTTATGAATGACTGCTAGACCTGAGGCTGAAGGGTCTATAGAGTGAAGGGCTGCTGAATAAGTGACAAGCGAGGAATTGCCAGGGGAGCAATTGCGTAGTCAAGAAGAGTACTGTGCGGTGTTAAGTGCTGTGCCAAGAAGTGTAATGTCCTACAAGTATTAAGCCATTAGTAAAGCCTGCAAGACCCCTGAAGTTGAGAGTCTCTGTGTCTGATTCCAAGCATCGGTGCACTACATCACCCAGCAAACCCACATGGGTAATTCTGCCTTCCATACAGACCCGCTATGCCACCATGAAACCTTCCCACAATGCGCTCATAAAACTTCTACATAAACTATCAACCAATGCAAACATCATGTCAAGACATTTTGTCATAAAAGCCAAAGACAACAACATAGTATACACAAAGAGGCAAAGAAAATCACCAAACTAAGAGCATAAACCTATAGTGTCATACAGCTCGGGAGTACGGAGAAACTCTAGAAAACGCCACCTGAAAAGAGAAACCCTCTTACAGAACCTTAACTGTATCCAGACACACAGAAAAAAAGGTATTTCCAAAGCAAACATTCACAAGATGTGGCTCCCAGCTCTGCCTCTCCATTCACTTGTCTGGAAGCAGCCCACGCGCACTCGTTCAGGAGATATCAGAGTGGATCTATCAGACCTTTAGGTCACAGGCTGTGGGAACACCTTTTTGTTAGAACTGTCCCCCACAAACTTAGTTCATGGTAGGGTGCCCCACAGCTGAGATCACCAGTGATCATCTGTAACCTGTGAAAGAACCAGACTGCAAGTGTTCAAAATTCCTGCAGCGCCCCAATAGGCAAAATAAGGTATTACACTGTGCCCATTGAAATCAACTCTCTGTAATTCACAGGCACTAAGTTGTGCAGAGCTAGAAACTTTTAGTGGCTGCTCTATAGAATTACTGGTAGGGTAGTCACCTCAACTGCGAATGCTCTAATAGGGTATATTAAAAACGGGTTTTATAAACCACATTTACACCTTCTACTGATCATCCATTTGGAGAGCAATTATTGAAGTAAAAAAAAAAGGGAGAAAATAAAGTGCAGCAATCAGTGCCAGGCAGCTGCAAGCAAGGCACATGAAAATAGTTTTACATTGATACAAAACAGTAGTCCTTCTACACGTCAAATATTGTGCACGATTTTGGGAGACCGTGCAGAAGAAACACATGGGGCCACTTGTATGAAAACTGTCTAGGTCTAAGGCTATGTTCACACGGCTTAATTGCGGGACATATTTTGCCCCGCAATTACGCCGTGTGTATGGGGGCGGGGGGGCCACAGCTCGCCGGCCGCATAGATATTCATTATTCTCGGCGCGTGTTCGCCGCTAGTAATTGACATGTCACTTATCTCCCCCCTCGGCGTATTGTGCGAGCAGGGAGAGGAGACGTAATCCATAGTTCTCTATAAGAACTGTGGATTACCGTAATGACTGGGACGTTTTCAGCCCGTAATTTGCGCAGTACGGCACGAATTACGGGCTGAAATACGTCCAAAATAAGCCGTGTGAACATAGCCTAAAACTCACTTTGTTGCCCATAGCAACCAATTAGAGCACCCCGTTCATTTCATATAGTACTCTGGAAAAATGAGTGGGGTGCTCTGATTGGTTGCTATGGGCAACAAAGTGAGTTTTAGACCTACACAATTTCCATACATGTGGCCCATAGAGCTGAAGAGCGTTCAAAGGTGGGCAACCAAATTAACAAGGGGGTTGCCAGCTTTGGACATTCTCTATGACAAGTTGATTACAGGATTTCCCAATGTTGGGATCCCCAGTGATCACTTGGAATTTGCAGAGGAATTAGCAGCAAATACTTAATTCCCCTGCAGCGCCACCACAGGAGAAATGAAGTACTGCGCCACTCATACTGACAAATGGGCTGCCTGTGTAATGCACAGATATGCTAGGTCCTCCAGAATGGACTCTCTGTTTAATAGGGTGCTTATAGTTCCCTAGTAGAAGAACCAAACAGGTTTTCTAACTAGAGAAGCCCTTTCATTTACATTAACACCTCCAGTTAGTAATACGGTTTTAAGCATTATGGGATACGCATGGAGATTTCCATTCAGAGGACGACACCCAGTTGTCATATTCAACAAAGCAGATGAAGCCAAGTGGATGCAGCCGTTTCTTACCTTGGTGGAAGCCATGTCGCTGACAGAGCGGTAGGTCTGTATGGTCTCCAGCTGATCTAGACACCAATCTAGTTCTTCTAACGTCTCTTGGGCTAGCTGCTGATACGTCTCCTCTGTAGAAAGAGACCAGACAGGCTCAGGCACGAACAGTAAGTAAATTATTAAAAAAATTATAGAAAAGGTCTCCATCTTGTTACATAGTAAGTACGGTTGAAAAAGAGACATACATCCATCAAGTTCAACCAAGGGTGCTGTTTGCTAAAGCATCATGCACACAGCAATGCGTAAAGGTGCATGATGCCTTTATGCATTGCATCTCGTGCGATTTATTAAATGCACGTGCTGCTGTATAAAATGGTGGAGATTTATCGACACTAGAGCAAAGAATAAAGTAAAGTAGCTGGCCATAGCAGGTAATAGTGGTCAACTGCTCAACTTTGGATTTGCTCCAGTTTTGATAAATCTCCACCTGACAAATTTTGTCTCTGCACCCCTAAAGGCACCGGGAGGACAGTTCTAGGCAGAATGGCCTTGCCTTGCCATTGCACTCTTGAAACCTCCTGTAGAATTGGTGGCATAGTTATATATATGTGGACCCTCCTCACTTGTCCTCAGCCATTCTTATGCTAGGTCTCCACTGCATCGGAGAAAAACGGCCCGAAAGCGGGCGTTTTTTCTCCGATGCAGGGCCGCGGCTTTTGTCACGCTTTGTACAAAAACCGCGGTCGTTCTCAATTTTTTTTTTACATCACACATACAATTGTATTGTATACGAAAATGGCAAGAAAACTAAAAGCGCCGGCGTATTATACAACATGTTATATAATACACCGCCGAGCAGAGAAGAGACGAGCTGTGGAGACTGCAGCTCGTGTTTTCTTTTACCGCCTACGGGGCTGCAGGGACGATCGTATCTTTTAAAAAACTAAAAGCGGCGAAAACACGATCGTAATGCTGTGCAGTGGAGACATAGCCTTAGTCTTCAAAACCAAGAACACACTTACCTGAGAGAGTGGCTTTACAGACCGTTTGCTGAGGCATTACAGGGGAGCGCCTGCCAAAGAGAACAATACAATCTATTACACATCACAATTCGACCATTTTATGAGACTCGGTGTTAAGGTGCACTGGCAGCTAAATATATAACTCAACATAATGGACAGCAAAATTCCTTTACATCCAGGGATCCAAAAAATCGGACAGTCTGGTCCTGCAAAAAAAAAGGCATCTTATAGGGCAAGAGGACCTGGCATCAACATAGCTGACAGATGCCATATCACATAGAAAGTTTCATAAGTCTAGAACCTATATGTAGAGATATATGCAGTGATACTCGATCAGTGTCTACAGTGGGAGAACATCCACCAATGCACAGAAGCAAGAGGGACCATGTGTGGCACAGTGGTAGTTGTTGGAAAAGGCGGCACTACTACAGATCTAGTGCTGTGTTGTGAATTGCAGCAAAGCTTACATGACTCTTTGCATTGATGGGCTTCCCAACAGACCCGCAATGTTCAGACACTGACACCATCTATGATTATGGTACGGCAGGATTATGGTTATATCGCCCATCAGGTAATGAGGCCGGACAGGGGTCAGTACTCACTTGGTAGGAGTTGTAACGTTGGCCAGGATGGTGAAATTGTTCCGGACACTACGCAGGCTGGCCAGCACCTGGGGACATACACGAGACGTTACATGAATGTACAATGGCACAAAAAGTGACAAAACCTGTAGAAAGATTATGTTAATTGGTATTCTCATCTGTGACATGGTATAACTTATAGATATGGATCCTAGTGGTGAGACTGACAAGTATCTCCAAAATGGAGCCTCCGAAATCCCTGTCCTGTCTGGGGCCGCGGACACAAAAGGATGGAGGGTGAGGGGGGAGTGAGAGACTCAAAAATCCCAGAACCACACAGGGGGACCTAGTGAATGACCTGCAGAGACCCTGGACCAATATAACAAAGGCTACCATCAGTAACACACTACGCCACCAGGGACTCAGATCCTGCAGTGCCAGACGTGTCCCCCTGCTTAAGCCAGTACATGTCCGGGCCCGTGTGAAGTTTGCTAGCGAGCATTTGGAGGATCTAGAAGAGTATTGGGAGAATGTCATATGGTCAGATGAAACCACAGTAGAACTGTTTGGTAGAAACACAACTAGTCCTGCTTGGAGGAGAGAGAATGCCGAGTTGCATCCAAAGAACACCAGACCTACTGTGACGCATGGGGGGTAACATCATGCTTTGGGGCTGTTTCTCTGCAAAGGGACGAGGACGACTGATCCGTGTACATGAAAGAATGAATGGGGCCCTGTATCGTGAGATTTTGAGTGCAAACCTCCTTCCATCAGCAGAGGCATTGAAGATGAAACGTAGCTGGGTCTTTCAGCATGACAATGATCCCGCCAGGGTAACAAAGGAGTGGCTTCATAAGAAGCATTTCAAGGTCTTGGAGTGGCCTCGCCAGTCTCCAGATCTCAACCCCATAGAAAACCTTTGGAGGAAGTTGAAAGTCCGTGTTGCCCAGCGGCAGCCCCAAAACATTACATGGAGCTCTGCATGGAGGAACGGGCCAACATACCAGCAACAGTGTGCGCCAATCTCGTGAGGACTTACAGAAAACGTATGACCTCTGTCATTGCCAACAAAGGAGATAGAACAAAGTATTGAGAGGAACTTTTGTTATTGACCAAATACTTATTTTCCACCAGAATTTGCAAAAAATTCTTTCCAAATCCGACAATGATTCTCTGGATTTGTTTTCTCATTTTGTCTCTCATAGTTGAGGTCGACCTATGATGCCAATTACAGGCCTCTCTCATCTTTTTAAGTGGAGAACTTGCACAATTGGAGACTGACTAAATTGGAGACTTTTTTCCCCACTGTACATTACTTATCCTGTACGGATTCTGAGTTACATACTGAGTTATGCTTTTTAATGGACTAAATAAATACTAGTATTAATTGATGTAAGAGGATCGATGGATTTCTGTAGACTCGCTCTAGTGAACATGCCTAACTCAATCAGAATCAGGAACTCCTCATAACATGTTCGTTGAGCACTCCGTAACCTGATAACCACCATCCCCATGGTGGCAATCACCAGTAAAGGACAGCTAGTCTGAGTGGCTAGCCTGGCCCTCACGCTCCGCACACCATGCCATCCCACAGCCCTGTGTTGTCTCAGTCCTGAAGTCAATAAGAGCTTATGCTGCCCATGCCCCTTACACCATGTAAGACCATGTGGTCATTGGGCGTCTACTGGAGAACAGGAGCTTTGAAGTCCTCGTCAAATTGAATTTGTGAAGAAATTTTAGGCCAGGAAGCCAGCGGCAAAGCTCTGTAACCAAAAATTGTGACAAAAACTGGAAACGACAAATACGTGGAGACCGTGTGGTGGAGGCAAGTGGGAAATACCTCAAGAGGAGGTGCAGAACCTGAAAGACAAATTGCTGGCTTCTCTCAAAAAATCTAAGGGAAACTGGCTCAGCAGATGGGGACATCCAAGAGCAGGAGCCAAGGAGCTGCCACAATGGCTCGTCCTCATGCATACTGACACGCTCTGGGGCAGGAATGAAAAGTCTGGATTAAAACGAACACCTTGGGCCTTATGTATGAAAGCTGCCTAGAAGTAAGACTGTCCTTGTTGCCCACAGCAACCAATCAGTGCTCATAGCAACCAATCAGTGCTCATAGCAACCAATCAGTGCCCATAGCAACTAATCAATGCCCATAGCAACCAATCAGAGCCCACAGCAACCAATCAGAGCCCACAGCAACCAATCAGAGCCCATACCAACCAATCAGCGTTCACAGCAACCAATCAGCACTCATAGCGACCAATCAGAGCTCACAGCAACCAGAGCTCATAGCAACCAATCAGCACTCATAGCGACCAATCAGAGCTCACAGCAACCAGAGCTCATAGCAACCAATCAGTGCTCATAGCAATCAATCAGAGCCTATAGCAACCAGAGCCCACAGTAACCAGAGCTCATAGCAATCAATCATAGCTCATAGCAACCATTCAGCACTCATAGCAACCAGAGCTCAAAGCAACCAATCAGCGCTCATAGCAACCAATCAGCGCTCATAGCAACCAATCAGCGCTCATAGCAACCAATCAGCGCTTATAGCAACCAATCAGCCCATGGCAACCCATCAGTGCTCATAGCAACCAATCAGTGCTCATAGCAACCAGAGCCCATAGCAATCAATCAGTGCTCATAGCAACCAGAGCCCATAGCAATCAATCAGTGCTCATAGCAACCAGAGCCCATAGCAATCAATCAGTGCTCATAGCAACCAGAGCCCATAGCAACCAATCAGAGCTCATAGCAGCAAATAAAAGCTCAGATTTCAATTCATATAGTGCTCTGAAAAAATGAAAAGTGGGCTCTGATTAGTTGCTATGGGCTCTGATTGGTTGCTATGGGCAACAAAGACAATCTTACTGCTAGACAGTTGTCATACATAAGGCCCATTGTGTACTGCTCTTGGTTTACTGGTGTAAGCCACAAACTAACCATGAATTGAAAATGGACATCTTTCAAGAAATTGCTGCAGTGACTCCGAGGATGCTTACCGAAAAGCTCAGCAATATGGATCGTCGGGTTCAGACGTGCCTGACTGCACAATGAGGACACCTCCATGTCATGTTATAAGAGGGTTTCTGATTCTCACTGAGTAACGTACGTTTTGACCAAATTTCATGAAAATAAGTTCATTATTCTTGGCGTTATAGCCGCTTTTCCAGGCTTTCAGGCATCGGGACAGCCAAAGAAGAAAAGTAGGTAAAGTCTTACCCTATCGGTCAAAAAGTGACAGGGCGACATGTATGAAACCTGGTGATGACACGACAATTTTAAATCTCTTTAGATGAGTGAAGAAGGTGACAGTATGTATAAACGTATCTCACAGCACTTTATTCATGTCCTGCTTTACTTCAAAATTTTTCTCATCCTTACCACTTTGAAGCTGGTATGGTTTTTTACTGCTTTTTTGCGCCAATATTTGGCGCTTTTGTACGTTCCGCTACACACTTTGGCACCAATCGTACAATTCTGGCATCACACGCCCCCGCAAACTTGCCGCACTCAAAAGTTTTGCCGTACGACTGTTTATACATCTATAGAACAGGGCTACGGCAGTTTTTTCGGCCGCAAAGCATGTCAGAAAAGTGTTGCAGCCCCGTCCATACATGTCACCCATATTTCCTGACTGGATGGCAATGAGGGCCTCGGCTTATAGGAATAACTTTTCGATCACTGCCCGTCAAGGTGATGTTCCCACAAAGTAAAGCCCACTGCACAGGTCGGCTCTCAGCTAGCTGCAGGTCAACCGTGCATGAGGATAAGGTGGGCGACGCTCATGGCCGTCCTCCCCATTCACTTCTATGGGAGTTTCAAATATAGTCAAGTGTGTTTGTTCAGCTATTTTCGAGACCTCCCATAGAAGTGAATAAGGAGTAGGGCCGAAAGCATCACCTTTCTCATTCTCAACAACGTCTGATGCTGCCGCACACATGTTAGATATCGGGTGCACAGTGGAAAAAGCCCGGGGCCAAGTCCAGAGTAAGAAGATAATCCACGGAACAATGGAACAATGCTAAGATGATAGGATATTTTAGTGAGATATTCCCATGGTCCGACGTTTCAGCCTTTGTCATTAAGGACCTAGATATGGGAGATGGTGGCACATTCTCCGGCTCCACATGCACCATCTCCCATATGTAGGTCCTTAAAGGGGTTGTCTCACTACAAGGATTGCTGCTTTTAATGTTAAAGATCTTGCAAAAACAAGTCCCTTTGCAATATGTGTCCATTAACAGTGTCCTACCTAGTCCTACATACCCCCTCTTGTACGGGCTGCATCAGCTCCTCAGGTCGCTATAGCTACAGACCTCTTCAATCTCTCCTGATAGGCTGCCAGCATTGGTTGCTATAGCTACAGACCTGTTTGATCTCTCCGGATAGTCTGCCAGCACTGGTTGCTATAGCTACAGACATGGCTTCTACTGCAGCCTAGTGGAAGTCAGTAAACACTCCCCTGAATTCAAAGTGAAACCAAGAAAACAGGACTGAGGTAAGATGAATCACTGTAGTGAGACAACCTCTTTAATGACAAAGGCCGAAACGTCGAACCATGGGAATATCTCACTAAAGTATCATACCATCTTAACATTGTTCCATTTGGAAAGTAACTACAATTTTTCTTCTGTGTTTAATGCTTGAATAAACACTTTAAAGGATCTAAAGGTGTGCGGTGGATTTTCTTCTCATTCTCGTGCAGCTAGCTGAGAGCTGAGCTGGCAGTACACGTTGCTTCTTGGCAACACCCCTTTAAAGGGGTTGTCTCACTACAAGGATTGCTGCTTTTTATGTTGAAGATCTTTCAAAAACAAGTCACTTTGCAATATGTGTCCATTAACAGTGTCCTACCTATTCCTAGATATCCCCTCTTGTATGGGCTGCATCAGCTCCTCCGGTCGCTATAGCTACAGACCTGTTCGATCTATCCTGATAGGCTGCCAACACTGGTTGCTATAGCTACAGACCTGTTCGATCTGTCCTGATAGGCCGCCAGCACTGGTTGCTATAGCTACAGACCTGTTCGATCTGTCCTGATAGGCCGCCAGCACTGGTTGCTATAGCTACAGACCTGTTCGATCTGTCCTGATAGGCCGCCAGCACTGGTTGCTATAGCTACAGACCTGTTCGATCTCTCCTAGATAGGCTGCCAGCATGTTGCTATAGCTACAGACCTGTTCGATCTCTCCTGATAGGCTGCCAGCACTGGTTGCTATAGCTACAGACCTGTCCGATCTGTCCTGATAGGCCGCCAGCACTGGTTGCTATAGCTACAGACCAGTGTCCTCAGCAGCTCATCACTGCAGGCCAGTAGAAGTCAGTAAAACCAGTAAACATTTCCCTGAATTCAAACAATGAAACCAACAAAACAGGACTGAGTTGAGATGAATCGATGTAGTGAGACAACCCCTTTAAGTGTGTAGTGATCCAGTCTACAGGAGGATTGTGGGAACAGAGTTGTCAACTCCAGCCTACACTATGGGCCTAGAAAAGAGGTGTCGTGAGTAGAGATTGCTCTGTTCTCCCTTCCAATGTGTAATATGTACTAGATCATGACTCCATCTCTCTCCAGGGACCCCACAGTAGGACCACTTTTGTGTTGCAGCTTTCCCATCACAGATGAGAAGACCAATCGTGTTTTAATCGTTGGAAAGTTCTAAGAGGTGGGATCGTCTTCATACATACCTGAGCAAATGGGGTAACAATGAGGTCTTCAGCGTGCCTGTAACAAGAGAGAACAGAACCTCAACTTTCTGAATAAAGGTGGTCTGCATTTACCGGGGTTCTCCCACCTCAGAATATTGTTTTACATTAAACCCAGACTTCAACTTTTTTTTGCATTTATACTTCTAATTAAAAAGTGCTCAGGTCAGCAGATATTCCAGGAATGATGGTAGTATGGCGCCATCTGCTGCTTCTTTACAATTCTTCACCATGTCCACCTCTTGAGATGGACACACATGTCCAGTCTTTCTTCACCAGGGATGCCCGGTGTGGGGAGCCTATTGCCTCTTATGATCTGGTATCTTCTCTTCTTGGCAGAGGAGGAGGTAGCCATTGTGCCGCTTGATATCTCCTCTGAGGAGCAGAGAGTATCATCCGGCTCAATAGAGCAGGGATCTCTCTGCAGGTGGAAATAGACTAAGGATATGTGTCCATCTTGGCACTCATTAAAGGGGTATTCCCACCATACATGTTGATGGCATATTGATAGGATAAGCCATCAATGGGCGATAGGTGCGGATTCCACCTCTAGTACCCGTATCTATATCAAGAACCAGCCCTGAAACCTCTTTGTTGTGAACTCTCCCATTGATCTCAATGGGAGTTCAGAGCTGAGTGCCTCGTTGATTTCAATGGGAGAGTACCGACCACCTCTCCGATCACAAATTTATTTTTTTTTTTTAAACGGAATTTCTATTCAAAGTTTTAAATATATAAACAGAATTGGGCACAAGAGAAACAAGGTAGCGTCAGCCTAAACATACAAAACATACAAAATATATATGTCATCATAGGAAAAAAAAATAAAGTTTAACAGAGATATCAGTCACAATATAAATCAACAAATTACCTATATATAGACAATAGTGTTAATACAATTATGAGGTAAAGCGGAGACTCTATGCACTGACAAATCATAGAATGCTAGCCCAAAAAAAAAATAAAAAAATTAAGCACAAAACCAAAATAAACCATAACTATAACCTGGCACTTGGGTCATATTAATACACTAAATCGGTTTAACCAGGGTGGGGGGGCTACTACAGGGCTGCTCTAGAATCAGAGATGAGATATGATACGGTGAGGGTCACGGTTCCTTGGCTGGAGGTCGGGTGGGAATCGTGTTACAACAGAGTGTTTTCGGGATTCACTCCTGAGATAGGTGTGGGTCCCAGAGGGAAGATCCACACCTGTCACAAATTGATGTAATATCCTATCTATACGCCATTAATACATACATGCCAACTCTTCCGCTTTTGGTGGGGGGAGAGGGGGGGTCCCGCTAATGGGGGTCCGCCCCCCGCCACCACCCGTGCAGAGTTGGCGAATCTTCCGCCGCCAGCAGGGGTTCTTTAAATGACCGCGGCGCCGGAGTAGCGTCAGGACGCTACTCTGGCGCCGCCGGGCCGCTCCTACAGGCACAGCCGCACAGTCAGTCAGCAGCTGCCGTACAGGGAGGAGGCAGGAGGGATCGTTCCCCTCCTCCCTTCTCCCCCGGGATGCACAGCGCCGGTGTGCGCTGTACATACAGAACAACGTCGCAGGGGGTGTGACGCGCGCCTGCATTCACTCCCTCTGCGACGCTGAGGAGATCGTCGGGAGCTGGACGGGCTGCTGGAAGCCTGGTGAGGTGAGTAGTTTTTATTATTTTTTTTATTAGCTACATGGGGCACTACCTGGCTGCTGGGGGCAATACCTGGCTACTGGGGCAATATCTGGCTACTGTGGACAATGCCTGGCTACTGGGGCAATGCCTGGCTACTGTGGGGCAATACCTGGCTACTTGGACATGCCTGCTACAAGGGCACTACCTGGCTACAAAGGGGGCACTACCTGGCTACATGACGGGGCACTACCTGGCTATAGGGGCTACTACCTGGCTATTAGGGGTCACTGCCTGGCTATAAGGGGCGTTACCTGGCTATAAGGGGCGTCACCTGGCTATAAGGGGCGTCACCTGGCTATAAGGGCACCACCTGGCTAGAGGGGCATCTACCTGACTTTCTTCTAGAGCGGTTATGTATTTAGGTGGAGTGGGTGTGGCTTTTTCTAAGGGGCGTGGCACACCAAAAAGATGGGCGTGGCCATGCACCGCCCCTTAGAATCTCCCACTTTTCCACTTTCAAAAGTTGGCAACTATGCATTAATAGGAATGGTGGGACAACCCCATTTACTCAGGTGGATTCGGTAACACACTGGAAAGTAACAGCAGAGATAACCGTATACTAACCTGAGGGGTCCCTCCGCATACCTGGTGGAGAAGAGAGAAAAGCAAGACTAAACATGTTTTTACACCTTGGTACATTTACATTCAAAGCTATTAAAAGAGACAGCAGGGGGCGCTATACTAACATTATCCCTGGAACATCTGCTGTGATGACCATTTTTTTTTCTGTGTAAACACAAAAAATGTTGAGAATTTGGGGCAGGGATTAACTACCAAAAATATTCCTTGTGGGACAACCCCTTTAATAAAACAATAATATACTCTTTCTATTCTGCCTCCCGCATGTCAGAGAGGACGAACATAAAGGCTGAAGAAATGATCTCCTACAAGTGTCACTATAGCCTGAGCACCAAAGCATCTAGGACCAGCTGTCCCTCCACCATCAATGATGCAGGACAAGAAGCTTTAGGAAGCAGCATCTGCAACCTAAACAGTCCTAGAAAAGTACAAAATTCTGTAACATACAGTGCCTTGCGAAAGTATTCCACCCCCTGAACTTTTCAACCTTTTGCCACATTGCAGGCTTCAAACATAAAGATATAAAATTTTAATTTTTTGGTGAAGAATCAACAACAAGTGGGACACAATTGTGAAGTGGAACGAAATTTATTGGATATTTTAAACTTTTGTAAAAAATAAAAAAAAAAGTGGGGCGTGCAAAATTATCTGGCCCCTTTACTTTCAGTGCAGCAAACTCACTCCAGAAGTTCAGTGTGGATCTCTGAATGATCCAATGTTGTCCTAAATGACTGATACTGATAAATATAATCCACCTGTGGGTAATCAAGTCTCTGTATAAATGCACCGGCTCTGTGATAGTCTCAGGGTTCTGTTTAAAGCGCAGAGAGCATCATGAAGACCAAGGAACACACCAGGCAGGTCCGTGATACTGTCGTGGAGAAGTTTAAAGCCGAATTTGGATACAAAAAGATTTCCCAAACTTTAAACATCCCAAGGAGCAGTGTGAAAGCGATCATATTGAAATGGAAGGAGTATTATACCACTGCAAATCTACCAAGACCCAGCCGTCCCTCTAAACTTTCTTGTCAAACAAGGAGAAGACTGATCAGAGATGCAGCCGAGAGGTCCATGATCACTCTGGATGAACTGCAGAGATCTACAGCGGAGGTGGGAGAGTCTGTCCATAGGACAACAATCAGTCGTACACTGCACAAATCTGGCCTTTATGGAAGAGTGGCAAGAAAAAGCCATTTCTCACAGATATCCATAAAAAGTCTGGTTTAAAGTTTGCCACAAGCCGCCGGGGAGACACCAAACATGTGGAAGAAGGGGCTCTGCTTAGAGGAAACCAAAATCCAACTTTTTGGCCACAATGCAAAACGATATGTTTGGCGTTAAAGCAACACAGCTCATCCCCCTGAACCCACCATCCCCACTGTCACACCTGGTGGGGGCAACATCATGGTTTGGGCCCACTTTTCTTCAGTAGGAACAGGGAAGATTGTTAAAATTGATGGGAAGATGGATGGGCCAAAAAACAGGAAAAAAAAAAAAAAAAAAAAAAAAAAAAAAAAAAAAAACAAAAAAAAAAAAAAAAAAAAAAAAAAAAAAAAAAAAAAAAAAAAAAAAAAAAAAAAAAAAAAAAAAAACAAAAAAAAAAAAAAAAAAAAAAAAACAAAAAAAAAAAAAAAACAAAAAAACACAACAAAAAAAAAAAAAAAGAGAAGGATGAGCCAATACAGGACCATTCTGGAAGAAAACCTTGGATCGGCAAAGACCCGAGACTTGGGCACAGAATTTATCTTCCACAAGACAATGACCCAACATAAGGAAAATCTACAATGGAAGTTCACAAAAACCGTCTCCAGTGTTAGAACGACCAAGTCACAGTCCAGACCTGAATCCAATGGAGAATCTGTGGAAAGAGCTGAAAACTGCTGTCACAAAACGCTCTCCATCCAACCTCACTGAGCTCCAGCTGTTCACAAACGCTCTCCATCCAACCTCACTGAGCTCCAGCTGTTCACAAACGCTCTCCATCCAACCTCACTAAACTCCAGCTGTTCACAAACGCTCTCCATCCAATCTCACCGAGCTCCAGCTGCTCACAAACGCTCTCCATCCAACCTCACTGAGCTCCAGCTGTTCACAAACGCTCTCCATCCAACCTCACTGAGCTCCAGCTGTTCACAAACGCTCTCCATCCAACCTCACTGAGCTCCAGCTGCTCACAAACGCTCTCCATCCAACCTCACTGAGCTCCAGCTGTTCACAAACGCTCTCCATCCAACCTCACTGAGCTCCAGCTGTTCACAAACGCTCTCCATCCAACCTCACTGAGCTCCAGCTGTTCACAAACGCTCTCCATCCAACCTCACTGAGCTCCAGCTGCTCACAAACGCTCTCCATCCAACCTCACTGAGCTCCAGCTGTTCACAAACGCTCTCCATCCAACCTCACTAAACTCCAGCTGTTCACAAACGTCTCTCCATCCAATCTCACCGAGCTCCAGCTGTCACAAATGCTCTCCATCCAACCTCACTGAGCTCCAGTGTTCACAAACGCTCTCCATCCAACCTCACGAGCTCCAGCTGTTCACAACGCTCTCCATCCAACCTCACTGAGCTCCAGCTGCTCACAAACGCTCTCCATCCAACCTCACTGAGCTCCAGCTGTTCACAAACGCTCTCCATCCAACCTCACTGAGCTCCAGCTGTTCACAAACGCTCTCCATCCAACCTCACTGAGCTCCAGCTGTTCACAAACGCTCTCCATCCAAACCTCACTGAGCTCCAGCTGCTCACAAACGCTCTCCAACCAACCTCTCACTGAGCTCCAGCTGTTCACAAACGCTCTCCATCCAACCTCACTACTCCAGCTGTTCACAAACGCTCTCCATCCAATCTCACTCTGAGCTCCAGTCTGCTCACAAAATGCTCTCCATCCAACACTCACTTGACTCCAGCTGTTCACAAACGCTCTCTCCATCCAACCTCACTGAGCTCCAGCTGTCTCACAAACGCTCTCCATCCAACACTCACTGAAAGCCCAGCTGTCTCACAAACGCTCTCCATCCAACCTCACTGAGCTCCACCGCTCTTCACAAACGCTCTCCATCCAACTCACTGACTCCAGCTGTTCACAAACGCTCTCCATCCAACCTCACTGAGCTCCAGCTGCTCACAAACGCTCTCCATCCAACCTCACTGAGCTCCAGCTGCGCCAAGGAAGAATGGGCAAGAATTTCAGTCTTGATGTGCAAAACTGATAGAGACAAACCCCAAGCGACTTGCAGCTGTAATCGCAGCAAAAGGCGGCGCTACAAAGTATTAACTTAAGGGGGCCGAATAATATTACACGCTCCACTTGTCAGTTTTACAAAAGTTTAAAATATCCAATACTTTTCGTTCCACTTCACAATTGTGTCCCACTTGTTGATTCTTCACAAAAAAATTTAAATGTTATATCTTTATGTTTGAAGCTTGAAATGTGGCAAAAGGTTGAAAAGTTCAAGGGGGCCAAATACTTTAGCAAGGCACTTTAGTTTGTAAGGCTGAAAAAAGACAGACGTCCATCCAGTTCCACCTATTCTCCTATAGTGTTGATCCAGAGGAAGGCAAAACCCCCATGAGGTAGAAGCCAATTGTCCTTACTTTAGGGAAAAATTCCTTCACGGCTCCAATCTGGTAATCGAATAAATCCCTGGATCAACGACCCTTCTCCAGAACCCAAGTCTTTAAAAGTATCTTTCGATGGAACTGTAGGCCACGAAATATATAGCGGTAATCCATGCCTTTAAACCGGAGCTGACTCCGTATTGCTGTGGATTTTGCCATGGGTTGCCATTAGCTCTAGTCAATGGGGCTAAACTACATCCGAGCTACCCAAAGCCTTTCTACATAGGAACGAGTTTGTCAGTGGTCGTGTTTTCTTAAATTTCTAATTCAAGTTGGAAAAAGGGGCACGGATGACGCACAGTTTCATTGCATAATCTGTTTTGGAATATACAGGCAGTCCCCGGGTTATGGGCGGGATAGGGACTGTAAGTTTGTTCTTAAAGGGGTTGTCTCACTACAAGGATTGCTGCTTTTTACGTTAAAGATCTTGTAAAAACAAGTCACTTTGCAATATGTGTCCATTAACAGTGTCCTACCTATTCCTAGATATCCCCTCTTGTATGGGCTGCATCAGCTCCTCAGGTCACTAAAGCTACAGACCTATTTGATCTCTCCTGATAGGCTGCCAGCAATGGTTGCTATAGCTACAGACCAGTTTGATCTATCCTGATAGGCTGCCAGCACTGGTCGCTATAGATACAGACCTGTTTGATCTCTCCTGATAGAATGCCAGCACTGATTGCTATAGCTACAGACCTGTTTGATCTCTCCTGATAAGCGGCCAGCACTGGTTGCTATAGCTACAGACCTGGCTTCTACTGCAGCCTAGTAGAAGCCAGTAAACACACCCCTGAACTCAAAGTGAAACTAAGAAAACAGGACTGAGGTAAGAGGAATCAATGTAGTGAGACAACCCCTTTAAGTTGAATTTCTATGTAAGTCAGGACAGGTACATTTATTAAAGGGGTTGTCTCGCTACAATGATTGGGTTTTAATTAAAAGATCTTTAAAAAACAAGCAGCTTTGCAATATATGTTCATTACAAATGTCCTACTGATTTTGAGTCATCCCTGTTAGCAGTAGTGCATCAGCTCCTGAAATCCCTATAGCAGCTAACCTGTTGATCTTTATCTCACTGGCTGCCAGTCCTGGTGACTCATCTGTTTCTGAATACAGGTCAGAGCACAGAGCCCCTCCCACACAGTATGCTTCTGTAGTGGAGGGAGGGGGAGGGCGCTGGCTTCTGTGTCTGTGCTGCCTGGATTAACCCTTTGTGTGCCTGCTTCCTCCTGTTCTCTACACAGATTGAGGAGAGCAGAGATGAGGCTGATCTGTAGTCAGTAGATGTGACAGCAGTGAAGTGTGTTACTATAATCATGATGTGTCTGTGGAGCTCTGACTATATTAATAGAACAGATCAGGGGGGCATGTGAAAGGTTCATGCTCTGCTGTATTACTGAAACATCCTGAGTATAGTCACTCACTTCAGAGCTGCCCTGTGTCTGTTATGCGAGTGTTTGTTTGTTGTTGCTGGAGATGTGGAGATTTGTATGCTACGCAGGGTGTATAGGAACACTTACATCCCCCCTGCTCTGCTATTAGCATACACAGCTTCACAGACCTCTCCACACTCATAGATCAGCCCTCTCCTGTCTCCGTGGAGCTGACAGTGCAGCTGATCTAGCAGTGAGCAGCCTGCAGCAGACCTAGGCAGGCACACACAGGGTTAACTCTGGCAGCAAACCCTCTCGCCCTCCCCCTGCTGTATAGAAGTTATGGAGGAGAGCTTTCTGTGTGCTGAGGTGAGGGGGGAAGAGGGAGGAGAAGAGGCAGACAAGAAGCACGCCCCTCAATTCAAAAATCCTTTGCTGCCAGACACATTGAAGTAGGCTGAAAGCTTGTAATGAGACAACTTCTTTAAATGTAACTCCAGCACAAAAGGTTTTTATTTTTAGAGAAAGTGAAGGAAGGGTTTTTACATTTGTTTGCTGTCTGTGCCCCTGTTACAAAAGCTACTAGAGTAAATATAGATGCCTTAGGGTCCAGATATTCTAAAAAATAACTTTTAATAATACAATTAAAACACAGACCCATAAAGGGTCAACAAAGACCTTACTTGCACACACTATTCTAAATACATGAATAACTATAGTATGAGGAGCACCCGCCCCGAAAGGGTCAACCCCTACACTGGAACACCCTATACTAAAAACAATAGACTATACTGACAAACAACATACCAAAGTGTAAAAATTGTGATAAACAAAAACACCCTATATATCAAATAGCCTAGAGACAAATGCTATAATACAAAGTGACACACATCCACCTTGGTATGTTGTTTGTCAGTATAGTCTACTGTTTTTAGTATAGAGTTTTCCGGTGTAGGGGTCGCTCCTTACGGGGCGGGTGCTCCTCATACTATAGTTATTCATGTATTTAGAATAGTGTGTTAAAGTAAGGTGTTTGTTGCCCTTTTATGGTTCTGTAAGTGTTTTAATTGTATTATTAAAAGTTATTCTTTAGAATATCTGGAACCTAAGGCTATGTTCACACGGCATAATTGCGGGACGTATTTCGCCTCGCAATTACGCCGTGTGTACGGGAGAGGGGGGAGGGGGGGTGGAAGCTCACGGGCCCCATAGATATTTATTATTCTCGCCGCGTATACGCCGTGAATAACTGACGTCACTTCTCTCCCCGCTCAACGTATCGCGCGAGCGGAGACGTAATCCATAGTTCTCTATGAGAACTGTGGATTACCGTAATGACTGGGACGCATCTCGCCCCGTATTTCGTGCAGTACGGCGCGAGATACGTCCCATTTTAAGCCGTGTGAACACAGCCTAAAGCATCAATATTTACTCTCGTAGCTTTTTTAATAGTTCCTCTGATGTTGGGTATTTCTACATTTAGGTGAGCTTTCACCTCATGTGCTGCTGTGGCATGCTGGAACTTGTTGTTCCACAGCTACTATCTGCTGTTGAACATGGAACTACAAGTTCCAGCACTCCTCATAAGTCTCCGTTTGTAACTAGGGGACAGATGTAAGTCTGAATGGTGTAAGTCGAGGACTGCCTGTATATCAGAATACACATGAAAACCACACCATCAAAATGTGATAGGTGCAGACCTATCTTGGCTAAAGGCCCCCAAATTTCATCGTACACTACAGGGTCAGTGGCACCTGCGTACAACTCTTTATTCTGTTCGGAGTACGGCTGAACACATTGCTGTACTCAGAAGTCCCACTTAACAGAATGGAGAGTCGTGCGCCAGTGCCACCGACTCTCCACTCTACACGGAGCATTTCGGGGGCCTATTCTCGAGAATAGATGCCGGTTACGACACATTGATGACTTATTCTATCGATATGCAATCTAAGTGAATGATGGGAACACTTCTTGAAGTGATCCCATGATCTATAAATATACAGGATATAGCAATAAAGAAATAACAAGAAGCTTCCTACATAATAATCATAAACTCAATGCAATTCTAAAAGAGTATTAGTAATAAGCACCCTCTAGTGGTGACAGCAGGTAGCCAGAATTTTAACATTTCGGATATCTATTCATACACTAGCCACAGATGAGATATTATCTGCAGACCTCCGGCAGCTCCAGCTAAAGCAGGCCATAGATATTTGAGGAGTGTTATTAGGCCATAGATGTAGATACATATGTACAAAGATATTTGATACTTATATGTATGGTGGCCTGCTGAGGATGTTAGGGGAGACAAGGTTTGGGCAGCTAGATTTTAACTGCTTAATACTATTGTTCTCGGAGACTGCGGCTGAAGGAATCAGGCAGCACCTTCATCTCTTCTCACAGTGCAGAACGTATGCATGCTCAGCCAAGTTGATCGTGCATGTGTATGGGAGGACTGGAAGAGATAAAAGTTATCCATGCAAACTATAGCAAGCTACCATTGCCTCTCATCCAGCCAGCCAGTACACTGCTCTGCACTGATGGGGGGGCAAAACCCTGAAACAGCGCTGTATGCAGATGTGTGATGTTGGCTTGGCTAATATCCCTTTTGCTTTCTAAAGACTCAATGAGTCGGAATCAAATTGAGGATTTGTTACATCCAATAGAGGGCACTTGAGCTTCTCAGCTCCTTTAGCATAATGCCTTGTGATATGCCCAGAACAGTAAGACTTACGCCTCGCTGGTGACGGAGGAGTTCCGGGACATGGTTTTGGGGGACATGTCATAGTCACTGTCCGACCGGTACAGGAACGACTCCCTCCTCTGGCTTTGTGGGAAGCTGGGGTGCAGCACCAGCCCTGGACTCGCCTGCGAATCAATTGGGCTGCGACCTGGAGAAGGCCCATTTTCCACATCGAAGCTGCACAGGGAATAGAAGACAGATTAATGCAGGCAGGTATCTCGCGCTGAGCACCGATTTTTTGTACCCGGGCCCCCCGGACACCACGACCGCGCCGACCGTGCTGTCGTGCAGCCCTGAGTGGTAGATCTGCCTATATATGCAATGATACACCCCTGCACATGGCTAATGTACCATTCCGCTTCCTAGCAGGCTGCAGACGTGGTCACTCAGCTTTCCAGGATGCTGAATAGTTGATCTCCATCATGCGGGTGGCACCCGGGAACGTCACGATGATCGGTTTCTTTACTAATCCTGACAGCAGATTGCTGGGGATGAACACACACGGCCTCTGGTATTTCCACGCACTGGCCATTTGGGAAATGAGATCAGTCACCCCCTAACTCCAGGGCTATGGGGAGGAGCGCCGGAGCTAGGAAGCTTACTAAAGGCTGCACATCTGGAGCGGGTGCTCACGTCAATGGGACAGCTGTGCCGGGAGGGGGGGATTAAGACAAGAGGAGAGGGACAAAGGTTAAGAGAGGGAACAGTCGAGTAACAACACTAGACTCATTCATTAGGGTGAGGACTTTAGAAATCAGTAGTGAGCATGCTCAGTGTCCAGAGCTGGTGAGGGACTACAGCTACCAACAGGTGTAACTACAAACCCCAGCAGCATCTGTTCGACCGCTGATTATCGACACTAACTATAGTCACTACAGGCCCAGAGATTACAAGGGATCCACAAAGGGGCAAGAACATTGGGCCTCAGTAAAGGGTTTTTTCCAAGACTTTCAAAAGTTCCCTACTACGTCCCAATATGCCAACATAAAAAATTACCCCATACTTACCTCTCTCATCACCACCGTTCCAGAACTCATGGATCATGGATCCCATGATGCTGCAGCCAATCACGGACCTCTGTGGTCACATGCAGACTGGTTGCAGTATCATGTGATTCATGAATGTGATCATCAGTGAGGGACCATGCAGGGAGCACTGGAGCTCTGGAACGGTGGTAATGGGAGAGGTAAGTATGGGGTAATTTTCTATTTTAGCACAGTGGGAGGTTTCTAAAAGTCATGGAAAACCCATTTAATTAAAACTATCTAGCAGGAACACTGCCTTTGGTGTCCAAAGCAACCAAAGCTCATAGTATCTATCAGAGCCCATAGCAACCAGAGCTCATAGCAACCACTAAGAGCCCAAAGGAACCAAACAGAGCTCATAGCAACCAACCATAGCCCATAGTACCAACCAGATCTCAGAGCAACCAATCAGAACCCATAGCAACCAATCAGAGCCCATAGCAACTAATCAGACCTAATAGTAACCAACCAGAGCCCATAGCAACCCAAACAGGACCCATAGTATCATTGATTCATGAAACAATCAGAGCTCAAGAGCCCAATGGAGCTCTGGAACAAAAGATAAGTATGGGTAATTCATCAGACAGAGGAGTCCAATAGAGTCATGAAAACTCAGAGCCCATAGCAACCAATCAGAGCTCATAGCAGCCAATCGGAGCCCATAGTAACCAATCAGAGCTCAGAAGCAACCAGAGCCCATAGCAGCCAATCAGAGTTCATAGCAGCCAATCAGAGCTCATAGCAGCCAATCAGAGCCCATAGCAACCAGAGATCATAGCAGCCAATCAGAGCCCATAGCAACCAATCAGAGCCCATAGCAACCAATCATAGCTCACAGCAACCAATCAGAGCTCACAGCAACTCGTCATAGCCCATAGCAACCAATCAGAGCTCATAGCAACCAGAGCCCATAGCAGCCAATCAGAGCTCAAGCAACCAATCAGAGCTCAGATAGCAACCAATAGAGCTCAGAACCAATCAGAGCTCAAGCACCAATCAGAGCTCATAGGCCAACCAGAGCCCATAGCAGCCAATCAGAGCTCCATAGCAACCAATCATAGCTCACAGCAACCAATCATAGCTCACAGCAACCAATCATAGCTCACAGCAATCAATCAGAGCTCATAGCAGCCAACCAGAGCTCATAGCAACTAGTCATGGCTCATAGCAACCAATCAGAGCTCATAGCAGCCAATCAGAGCTCATAGCAACCAATCATAGCTCACAGCAACCAATCATAGCTCACAGCAACCAATCAGAGCTCATAGCAACTAGTCATAGCCCATAGCAAAAAACAGAGCCCGTAGGAACCAAGCAGAGCCCATAGCAACCAGAGCTCGGCTTTCATTCTTTCAGAGCAGGTTACAACGGGCAACAAAGACAGTCTTACTATGAGGCAGTTTTGATGAATGAGGCCCACTGATCCCTTTTCTAGGAAATCAACATTGTGGGTTCCCATGCTCGCCTCCAAGATTTTGCACGTGCTGCACCGACTCCCTGGAACACGTTACCCCGTACAATCAGGCAAACTCATAACCCTCAAAGTTTTAAGCGCGCCCTGAGAATACATCTTCTAAGGCAGGTTTACCAAGTTCCCTTATTGCTAACCCCCACTTTCTGTCACACACACTTCTGCCACTCCCTGCACTTGGGCCCTCACAGACACTTCTCTGTATATACATGGAGTTATCTGTAAATAGATGAATTGTCTGTAAGTAGATGTACTTTTCTGCATATACCGTAGATGCACTTACCAGTATATAGATGTATTGTCTGTATATAGATGCACTGTCTGTAGATAGCTGTACTGTCTGTATATTGATGCACTGTCTCTATAGAGATGTACTTATCTGTTTATAGATGCACTGTCTGTATATAGATGTACTGTCTGTATATGGATGCTGTCTGTGTATAGATGCACTTATCTGTATATAGACGCACTGTATGTATATAGACATACTTGTCTGTATATAGACATACTGTCTGTATATAGATGTACTGTCTGTATATAGTTGCACCGCTTGTATATAGATCTTATCTGTATATAGATGTACTTATCTGTATATAGATGTACTGTCTGTATATAGATGCATTGTCTGTATATAGTTGCACTGCTTGTATATAGATGTACTGTTTGTATATAGATATAATTATCTGTATATAGATGTACATATCCGTATATAAATGTTCTGTCTGTATATACATAGACAGTCTGGGTGGCAGGTTCATCCCCTTTTTATGTATACTATCCTGTATTTATAGAACGTGGCTGGGCCATTGTATAAGCACTTCTCACCTTCTGTCTCACCCTCACACCCACATAGATTGTAAGCTCTTGTGAGCAACACCTCGTTTGATCTGTTGGTAGCTTTGTACTGTGTAATGTTTGTCTTTTGTCTGTACTTATTTCCTCTACACTGTAAAGTGCTCTGGAATATGGTGCCGCTATATAAAGATTATTACAATCTGGAGTTTAGAGTGTGAACCTAACGGGGACAGAAGCCAACGTGAGTGCTGACCATCTCTGTACAGCGCTGCGGAACATGACGGCGCTATAATAATAAAGAAGAAGTCCTGGCGATGGCTTGTAGCTGGCACTGCCCGTCCTGCCCATGGTGTGTGCTGCACATGTCACCCAGTGGGTGCCCGGCCCTCATCTTCTATTTGCCGTTCACCCGCCTGTTGGGGCCTTCCAGCTGATAAGAAGTGACAGGTCAGCGTCACCCGGGTGGGAGGCTCGAGCCGCTGCGGTGACATCACATGTGACACAGGACATTGCTGGGAGGCAGGACACACAGCTAAATCCTGAATGAAACCCCTGACGCTGCCGCTGTCTGTGCCCGGCTATGGCAGCAGCTGCTGCACCGGATACAAACTAGGGCTGGGATTAAAAAACATCCTCTAATTGACATAAAAGGGGGGACCTCCCGGGATTTTAAAAGGTTCGGTTTTTGGGAAGGTCTTCCCCAAAAGTACTTTTCGATTTCATTTCGGTTTCACAAGAGAGGTTTATCTACTTTTTACATCAATGGGACCTGATATCTGCTGAATTATCAAATGTTCTGGACTATTGGAAGGTCATGAGGAAAGTGATAGCCCTTTGCAGTAGGCACAACGGGGGTTTTACTCTTTTTACATCAATGGGACCTAACAACTGCTGGATTATCAAATGTTTAAAACAGTGCAGGATGGCACCGGCTCCATCGTGTGCAGCAAACAGCCGGGGGGCTTTAGCGAATGGTGCCACGACCCCCTTTAAATAGAATAAAGATGGACCTCTTGCCGGCGTGATTCCGGGGAGCGATTCGGCTCTTGGTCAAACTCAAGGTAACATTTCAAAACCCAAAGCTCTGGGATCAATCTTCCCGATTGCCGATCCGATTGCTTAAGTCCCCCTATCCGTTTTGCCTGGCCGCCAAGGGGGGCCTCGTTATTTAGGATTAAGCCCCCTAGGGACCTTTCAAAAACCTTCACCTAATTTTGAGCCCCCCATTCGGAAGTTTTCCCCTCTGCCCTGGAGGGTTGGGTGGAGGGAGTTCTTTGGGTTTTGGCAGGTAAATTTCTCAAATGCCATCCTCCCCCGCTTACTTCCCTATTTCGACCATCCCAGTACACATCCCAACTCTTTTGGCAGGGATAAAAACCCTCTTTAGGCCTTTGTTTGGCCCTTTGGCCCCCCGGGGGGTGGCTTAAGTGTCTTAACTAGACATAAGGTGCGGGGGGGGTTTGGGTCCCCCAGATTGAAAAAAATTTACTATAGGCCCCGGTGCTATTCTAAATTCTTGATTGTGTGCCCGGGAAGTAAAAAACGGTGGGCCAAAACTTGCGGGTGCCGTATGCCCCCTGTTTTGGCATCGCTCCTGGATTGGCCCTTTCTCTAGGGAAAAATACCCCTCTTCTTTCACAGAAACAACCTTTTAAAACAATTGTGACATATGGGCTCTTTACACCCATGATGACCCCGGCCTTTTTTCTTCCAATTACTGATAACCCATTTTCCCCCAGGCCTAGCATCCCCTTTTTTTTTGGGGGGTTCTAAACGTAACCATTGCGATTATATAATTGGTCTTGGCCCCATATTACCCCTTTCCCTTTTCTCCCCCGGGGAAAAATTCCCGGGGGAAACCCCGCTTTCTTTTTTCCAAATCCCCAATTCCGACTTTTTTCCCCTCTAAAAGGGTATGGTTTTTCACAACCCTTCTGTCCTTTGAGCAGCTATTTTAAATTACATGCCCCCCCTAGGCACACATTTTATTATTTACAAAAGCCTATTGCTATCTCGAGGAAACCCCCTTCTTTTTGTAAAGTTTGGGGGCGGAATGGGCAAATTTTCCCTTTTGCAAGACAGTCGCCGGGCTTTCCCCTTACACATAGAGCAGTAAATGCCTCTAAAGCACAAGAAAGAGCTTCAAAGTTCTTTCTCGGGTGGTTAGGGTTCCCTTTTTGTTTCACCAAGGGTTTTCCAGTCAGTCCCGGGATTTTGCTGGAGATGTGGAGAGGAAGTAGGGATATGCTGCAATGTTGGGTGGGACTGCCGGGCCTTTTACAAGGGTTCGGGGATGATGTCTATGACTTTTAGGGGGAGAGAAACTGGTTTGAGTTTCCGAGGAAACCCTGAGGCAGCCTTCTTTTTTGTCCGATATGCTGATGTCCCATTACAAATGCTTATTGCTACCCCATCTTCTTAGGGCCAAGACGGTTATCCCAGACACTGGAGATCCCCCCCCCCCCCCCATAGCGGAGTGGATTTTGGGGGTAACTAACATTTGCCACATGGAGGAACTCTTGGCTACCTCACAGAGGGTTTTCAACAAGGCTGAAAACATGGGCCCTTGGCTCTTTTTCCCATCCTCTCCGGCATTTGACTTTTCTGAGTTAAAGGGCCCCAAAGGGGTATACCCCTTAGGCACCCTGTCCCTCTTTCTCTGACGCCCTAGGGCGACCATGTTTTTTGGTCACCTGGATCTCTGCCCCCAATTTGAATAATTCGTACCCCCCCCCCCCAATATTCCTTCCCCTCTTTTCTTTCCCTTTTCTTTCGTATTGTTTCCATTCCTTTCTTTTGTGAATAAACTTTGAATCATTTTTGGGTTTATGTGGGGTTCCCTTGTGACCCCCCCTTTACGATGTATGGCGAATTGTTCTGCTTTCTTCTTCATCCTATTTTTGATTTAAATCGATTTTTTTTTTTTTTTTTTTTTTGCCATATGTATTGTGTTCTAGATTCTGTTGGGAAGGTTATGCACTTTTATGCTTTTTAAAAATTTGATTTTTTTCTATGTTTTAAATTTGGGGAGTGATATTTATGTTGAATAGTTGGGATGAAATTTAATTGGTTTTTAATTTAAAAAAGATAGATTTTATAGATAGAAGATGAAGATATGGGATATATAGATAGATATGGATAGAAGATGATATGGGATGGATAGAATGAAATTGGATAGAAAAATATGGGGTAGAAAATAGATATAAAAAAGACGAAATAGATATGGGGGTAGATAGATAGTTTTGGGAAAAGATAGATATGGGATGGATAGAAGAAAATGGGGATAAAAGATAGATATATAGAAAATAGATTTTGGGATTAAAAATAGATATGGGGTAGAAGATAGATATGGGATAGAAATAGATAGACAGTAGATATGGGAATTTGAGATAGATATGGGGTGGGTGGTGATATGGGTAGAAGTAGATATGGATGGAAAGATAGATATGGGATGAAAATTTGATAGAATAGAAGATAGATAGATAGAAGAGATGGGGAATATAGATAGATATGGATAAGAAGATGATTAGGGGTGGGTAGATGATATGGGGGGTAAAAGATAATAACAATAGATATGGGATAGTAGTAGATAGATAATATGGGATGGAAGATTTGATATGGATGAAGATAGATATGGGATAGATAGATTTGGGATGAAGATAGATGTATGGGTGAAAGTAGAAAAGGGATGGAAAAAAGATATGGGAGTAGATAGAAAATGGGGTAGAAATTGAAAGGATAGATATGGGATAGGATAGTTGGGGGTAGAAACAATAGATTGGGTAGGATAGTATGGGATAGAAAATAGATATGGGATAAAGAAGATATTGGGGGAAGGGAAAATAGAAAATGTAATGGAAATAGATATGGGTAAAGAAGTATGGGGAAAAAGAAGAAGTAGGGGTAGATAGTAGAATAGATAGATAGGGGTAGATAAAAGATAGAAAGATAGTAGGGAAGATAAAATATGGGATGGATGATAGGGGAAAAGAATAGATAAATAATATGGGATGGATGTTAATGGGGATAGTAATATGGGGTAGATAGAAGGTGATAGTATGGGATAGATAGATAGATGATTGGGGTAGATGATAGGGATGGATTAGATAAAAAGATAGTAAATAGATATGGGGTTGATAATAGATGGATGATAGATAGATAGATAGAGATAGATAAAATATTTAAGAAATAAGAAAATAGGATAGATAAAAGTTTGGGGGTATGGGATAGATAGATAGATAGATATGAGAAATTTAAAAGATATGAGATAGATAGATAAAATAATAGATGTTTGAAGATTTGATAGAAATAGATAGGGGTGATAGATAGATAGATGATAGATGATGATATGGGAAAATAGATATGGAAGATAGATAGAATAAAGGGATAGTTTGTAGATAGATGATAGATAGTGATAATTTTATTATGGGAAAAGATAGATAGATAGATAGAAAATAGGGGGTAGATAGAGGGTAATAGATAAAAAAAGATAGATAGATAGATAGATGGAAGATAGATATAGATAGATAGAAAAGAAGATAAAATAGATAGATAGATTGGATAGATAGAAATAGTATGGGATTAAAAATAGAATAAAAGTGTAGTTAAAATAGGGGTAGTAGATAGATAGAAGGGGTAAAATAGTTAGGGTAGATAGATAAAGATAAAAAATGATAAAGATATGGGCTGTGGGCAAAATAATCCGTGGGGGGTGTCAGTGTTTCTTTTCGGGTCATCATCTTGGTGGAGGTGGGGTGGTTTGTGGTTAAGAGGTTCTGGGAAGCCAGCACTCGGCACTGCCCAGGGTCATGCTGACGTTTTAGGATTCCCCTGGAAAAAAGATAGGTAACCCTATACGCAGGTAGGACGATAAAACGCACTCCAAAAAGTCGTCTTGTGTTTCAATGAGGCAGAACCCAAGGGTGACATGTAATACCACATTTCTCCTGCAGTAGTCGCTGCAGGAGAAGTGTGAGGCAGACTGCAGCCTCCTGGACCTGCGATCAAAGAATGAGACAATTTTCCTTTTTGGAAGGTTTTTTAATGGTAAACCCCAAAAGTATTTCCACCTTAGGGAAGGGTTTTAAAATTCAGTCACGTGACATACATTACATTAGTTATTGTACTGCCCTGAGTTCATCCTGTATTATCCCCCCAAGTGCACCACTATTCGCTTTCTTTAGTGCTACATTACTTATCCCGTACTGCCTGAGTTACACCTGATTATATCCAGACTGCACTACTTTCTGTGGTGCAGTATGTGTACATCCATTTCTTTTCTTACCCCTTTTCCTGATTACACCTGTATTAACTCAGAGCTGCACTCACTATTTGCTGGTGCGTCACTGTACATACATTACTTATCCGTACGTCCCGAGTTTCATCCTGTATTATACCCAAGCGCACTCACATTCTGTGGTGCAGTCATTTTACAAACATTACTTTTCCTTTTCTGTCCGAGTTTCATCCTGATTATCTCCCGAGCTGACTCACCATTCTGCTGGGCAGTCCGTGTGACATACATTACTTATCCTGTACTGATCCGATTTACATCCTGTATTATCCTCCAAAAGCTGCACTCCCCATTCTGCTGGTGCAGTCACTGTGCCCATAATTACTTACCCTGTACTGATCCAGTTACATCCTGTATTATCCTCCAGAGCTGCACTCACATTTCTGCTGGTGCATCACTGTGACATAATTACTTACCCATTACTGTTCCTGAGTTACATCCTGTATTATCTCCAGAGCTGCCTCACTATTCTGCTGGTGCAGTCACTGTGACATTCATTACTTATCCTTTTACTGATCCTGATTTTAAAATCCTGTATTATACTCCAGAGCTGCATCACTATTCTGCTGGTGAGTCACGGGTGACTACATTACTTATCCTGTACTGATCCTAAGTTACATCCTGTATTATACTCCAGAGCTGCACTCACTATTCTGCTGGTGCAGTCACTTAGTACGTACATTATTTATCCTGAAACTGACCTAAGTACACCCTTGTATTATACTCCAGAGCTGCACTCACTTTTATACCAACAGTCATGACTTATTTTGTGCTATTCCCAAGTTATAGTCTATATTATACTTCAGAGCTGCACTCACAATTCTTCAGGCTTCAGAGCTCCAGTACGCCATGCTGCTCTGCACTGAACAAGCATTCTGTAAAGTGTACACTCGCATAATTTGATGCAAAGCTTGCACCTCTGCATTGTGGGAGCTCTAGTAACCTATAAGGGTTTGTCTACGAGCTTTCTGACTGTTTCCAATAGCAACCAACAGAATTGTGAATGCAGCTCTCAACTATATCTAGACCTTACTCTGTGAAACAGAGCTTCTAAGTACTAGTGGCTCCTGCACCTGGGGACCCCTAGCACCCATGTAATACTACATTTTCCCTTCAGTGGCAGGAACTGGATGTGTCATTAAGGTCGGTATTTACCCCTTTCCTATGGACACTGCATTAATTGTGCCTGTCCCACCCCCTGTAACACATATACACACAGCACTATGGAGACCGGGTGTGTATGTACATAACAAATACAATACTTAACATTGATCAATTAACCCCTTAAGGACTGAAAAGTACTAGATGACCGACTACAGGTTGTCGATTTTGTCTCCATGTGTTTCAACGGTCATAACCTTTTTATCTTTCAGTGACGCAGTTCTATGGGGGCTTGTTTTGTGCGGGAGAAGTTTGGTGTTTTTTTTTGGGGGGGGGGGCGGTGTAGTTAAAGTTTACAAATAAATTACTGCAGATTTTTATTTTTTACGTTTAATTTTTTTTTTCATTTTTTTTTTACAACATGCACATTTCACACTTAATAACCTGTTAGATTAATTCTACAGGTTATTACACTCATGTAGATTCCTAATATGTGTAGGTTTTTTTTTATTTGTGTCTAATTTATGTACAATAACTATCAAATATTTATTTTTATTATTTATTTTATTCTTTTTTTACAGTTTGGTATGTTTTTTCCTTTTTTTTTTATTCCATGAAGGGATTAATATAGCACTTTTTAAAACATTTTTTTTTTTTTTTACACTTCGTAATGTATTAGCATATTCATATGTGCTAATACATTACAATCTATGTTAGTTAGACATAGGCCCCAGTCAGGGCACCACTCAGTCTGCCCTAACTGCAGATTTGTTACTCAGACAGCCCTGGGGCTACTGTAGGCTCAAGGATCCTCTCCACTGGTGGGCCCAAAGGATCCTCTCCACTGGTGGGCCCCAAGGATCCTCTCCACTGGTGGGCCCCGAGAATCCTCTCCACTGGTGGGCCCCGAGAACCAACTCCACTGGTGGGCCCCAAGGATCCTCTCCACTGGTGGGCCCCAAGGATCCTCTCCACTGGTGGGCCCCAAGGATCCTCTCCACTGGTGGGCCCCGAGAACCAACTCCACTGGTGGGCCCCAGGATCAACTCCACTGGTGGGCCCCGAGAACAACTCCACTGGTGGGCCCCGAGAGAACCAACTCACTGGTGGGCCCGAGAACCAACTCAATGGTGGGCCCCTAGAACCATCTCTACTGGTGGGCCCCGAGAACCAACTCTAATGGGTGGCCCCGAGAACAACTCCTACTGGTGGGCCCCGAGAACCACTCACATGTTCATTTGTAGGCCCGAGAAACCAACTCCAATGGTAGGCCGGGAACCAACTCCAATGGTAGGCCGAGAACCAACTCCAATGGTAGCCCAAAACCCAAAACCCCCCAATGGTAGGCCCCGAAAACCCCCAAATTCCAGGGTGGGCCCCGAGAACCAACTCCAATGGTAGGTCCAAGAATCAACCCCACTGGTGGGTCCCATGCACTGCAGTCTGACACTGGCTGTATACACCAATTGTTGAGCTACAGATGAAATTTCAGGTAGGAAATGCTATGGATCTGGCATAATGGGCGCATTTTTGTGTTTGGATTACAGCCATGATGCCAGATTTTCCCCAGGTACGATGAACCAATCTTACATCAACATAAGATGACCACAGGAGCATGTACTGCTGCTTGTCTTCTACCAAGAAACCATAGGAGAAGCTCAATAACTGACACAAAATTGTGTTCATCGTGTGCCGCAACAGCCACCCTGTCCACAGCTACATGCGCAATAAGGCCGAGGAGAAGAAGAACGACCCCTTATCCAGAGGAGGACGAAACAACCATAATGGGGGAATGCAAATTGTTCAAGAGTCACAGACAAAGCTATGATCACCAATTGCAGAACCTCAGGAGAGCAAAGAGCCCAAAAATATGATAATTCACTTTTAATTATAGTAAAATGTATTCCTATAAAATATCCTATACTATGTATTCCTATAACATATCCTATACTATATATTCCTATAACATATCTTATACTATGTATTCCTATAACATATCTTATACTATGTATTCCTATAACATATCCTATACTATGTATTCCTATAACATATCCTATACTGTGTATTCCTATATCATATCCTATACTGTGTATTCCTATATCATATCCTATACTATGTATTCCTATATCATATCCTATACTGTGTATTCCTATATCATATCCTATACTATATATTCCTATAACATATCTTATACTATGTATTCCTATAACATATCCTATACTATGTATTCCTATATCATATCCTATACTATGTATTCCTATATCATATCCTATACTATGTATTCCTATATCATATCCTATACTATGTATTCCTATATCATATCCTGTGCTATGTATTCCTATATCATATCCTATGCTATGTATTCCTATATCATATCCTATGCTGTGTATTCCTATATCATATCCTATACTGTGTATTCCTATATCATATCCTATACTGTGTATTCCTATAAATTACTTATAACTTTATTCCTATACTCGTATTCCTATATCATATCCTATACTGTGTATTCCTATATCATATCCTATACTGTGTATTCCTATATCATATCCTATACTGTGTATTCCTATATCATATCCTTTGCTATGTATTCCTATATCATATCCTATACTGTGTATTCCTATATATATCCTATACTATGTGTATTCCTATATCATATCTGATGACTATGTATTCCTATAACATATCCTATACTATGTATTCCTATAACATATCCTATACTGTGTATTCCTATATCATATCCTATACTGTGTATTCCTATATCATATCCTATACTGTGTATTCCTATATCATATCCTGTGCTATGTATTCCTATATCATATCCTATACTGTGTATTCCTATAACATATCCTGTGCTATGTATTCCTATATCATAACCTATACTATGTATTCCTATACCATATCCTATACCATGTATTCCTGTAGAATATACTATAACATATCCTATACTATGTATTCCTATATCATATCCTATACTATGTATTCCTATATCATATCCTATACTATGTATTCCTATATCATAACCTATGCTATGTATTCCTATATCATATCCTATACTATGTATTCCTATAACATATCCTATACTATGTATTCCTATATCATATCCTGTGCTATGTATTCCTATATCATATCCTATACTATGTATTCCTATAACATATCCTATACTATGTATTCCTATATCATATCCTATACTATGTATTCCTATATCATATCCTATACTGTGTATTCCTATATCATATCCTATGCTATGTATTCCTATATCATATCCTATACTATGTATTCCTATATCATATCCTATACTATGTATTCCTATAACATATCCTATACTATGTATTCCTGTAGAATATACGATAACATATCCTATACTATGTATTCCTATATCATATCCTATCCTATACTATGTATTTCTATATCATATCCTATACTATGTATTTCTAAATCATATTTTATACTATGTATTCCTATATCATATCTTATCCTATACTATGTATTCCTATATCATATCCTATACTATGTATTGTTAGAACATATCCTGTACTATGTATTCCTATAGAATATACTATAACATATCCAATACAATCTATTCATATAACATATCCTATACTATGTATTCCTATATCATATTTCCTATACTGTTTTATTCCATAACATCCTATACTAGATTGTATTCCTTTTTATTTTAATTCTATACATGGAATACCATTTAATATTAATAATAAGTGTATTCTATACATATTTCTTTTACTTTGTCTTTTATTCATCCAATAAATAAGTTCCACTCTGTCAATATCAGATCAACCATATCCAATACTAGTATCCTATAAATACCCTACCCTATAAATTATTTCTATATCATACCCATCTAGTATTTCTAAATCATATTTTATACATGTTTTCCTATATCATATTTATTTTTTATTTTTCCTATATCATATCCTTCTATGATTGTTAAAACATATCCTGTACTATAGAATATACTATAACATATCCAATACAATCTATTCATATAACATATCCTATACTATGTATTCCTATATCATATTTTATACTATGTATTCCCATAGAATAATGAATTGTTTTCCCTATAGTGTATTTTTAGATAGTTACAATAGGAAACTTTTAATAAAAATAATTAAAAGTGAATTCTTACATATTTTGGGATTATTTGCTCTTTTGAGTTCCATGACTGGCAAAAAATAAGTTTCCCACCTCCAATGTCAATATCAGACCCTGCACCCGACCATATCCAATACAGACATCAGTACAAGTTATCAACAGACCCCATTTAAAGTCAGGACGCATTACGAGAGTCTAATAGTCCATCTGCTCTTTAAGGGTAGAGAATCCTTTCCGTACATAACCCTTCCCCCCCCAATCAGTGGTCTTACCCACTGTGACCAGTCAGATGCCTGCAGAGGAGTCTGTTCTTGCCCCATAGCATGGACTTGAGCATCATCACCTGATCACTTTCTTATAGCCGAAGGCGTCTTGCTTCTTTCCGGCTTTCGAGCTGCAGATCCCAGACAGCATGGCATCCACAGTGACCACCGCCGAGCCCAGGGTGTGAGTGGTGACGGGCACCAGACATGGTGCCACAAGGTTGAGAAGAAGCTGACATGGCAGTCACTCGACCAGACAACGAGATGGATAATTGACTGTAATAACTAAAGACTCGGGTCTGCGTCAGAGAGAAGAGATTTCGGGGGGAGGGAAGAGATCCCGCTTACGTCTCAGTGACACAAGAAAATGACCAAGGTAATAGGATTTGCAGGTTGTCCTGTGTAACTCTTATAGGATTCCCCTAATCCAGCAGCCTCCACCCACAGAGATGGGCACAGCGGGCTGGCGAGGAGGGTTTGCCAGCTCAGCCCTCTACAACTGGAGATTAGTGAAGTACGTGCATGGATTTCCTGCAACTTAAAGGTATAAACGTCCAGGATCTGCAAAGTGAAAAGCACAGAGATCCCCAAAGACCGGATGGTGACCGACAACCTTATCAGCTGCTCCATCTGAGAAAACCACCAAGTCTGACGGAGCCCTTGTTATAAGGAACAGAAAGCTAAAAACAGTCGTCACCCGCTTCACGACAAAGAGGACTAATGAGCAGAAAAGTGACGCAACACATGACAAGGTTGTAACCCATCAGTGCGACCAGACATTGTCCTGCTTACTTCAATAGATGGAAAAAGTCCTTTCTGTCACCATGTTAGTCAAAGCGGCGACTCATTCACTAACACATTCCCGTCTTTACTACTGTAACTCCTTGCTTATCGGTCTCCCTCTCTGTAAACTCTCCCCTCTCCAATCTGTCCTGAATGCAGCAGCCAGGCTTGTCTTCTTTCCAGCTGCTATACTGATGCCTCTACCCTGTGTCAGTCACTGCACTGGTTGCCCATCCAGTACAGAATACAGCATAAACTCCTCAAACTCACACATAAAGCTCTCCACAGCACTGCACACCCTACACCTCCTCCCTCATCTCTCTCTACCACCCTACTCACTCTCTCCACAGTGCTGCTCATCCTACATCTCCTCCCTCATCTCTGTCTACCACCCCTCTCCACAGTGCTGCACCCCCTACATCTCCTCCCTCATCTGTCTACCACCCTACCCACTCTCTCCACAGCGCTGCACCTCCCTACATCTCCTCCCTCATCTCTGTCTACCACCCTACCCGGTCTCTCCACAGTGCTGCACCTCCCTACATCTCCTCCCTCATCTCTGTCTACCACCCTACCCAGTCTCTCCACAGCACTGCACCCCCTACATCTCCTCCCTCATCTCTGTCTACCACCCTACCCGCTCTCTCCACAGTGCTGCACCCCCTACATCTCCTCCCTCATCTCTACCACCCTACCCGGTCTCTCCACAGTGCTGCACCTCCTGCATCTACCCCCTCATCTCTGTCTACCACCCTAAACGATCTCTCTACTGTGCTGCACCTCCCTACATCTCCTCCCTCAGCTCTGTCTACCACCCTACCCAGTCTCTCCACAGCGCTGCACCCCCTACACCTCCTCCCTCATCTCTGTCTACCACCCTACCCGCTCTCCACAGTGCTGCACCCCCTACATCTCCTCCCTCATCTCTCTCTACCACCCTACCCGCTCTCTCCACAGTGCTGCACCCCCTACATCTCCTCCCTCATCTCTGTCTACCACCCTACCCAGTCTCTCCACAGTGCTGCACCTCCTGCATCTCCCCCCTCATCTCTGTCTACCACCCTAAACGATCTCTCTACCGTGCTGCACCTCCCTACATCTCCTCCCTCATCTCTGTCTACCACCCTACCTGGTCTCTCCACAGTGCTGCATCCCACTATATCTCCTCCCTCATCTCTGTCTACCACCCTGCCCGGTCTCTCCACAGCGCTGCACCCCCTACATCTCCTCCCTCAGCTCTCTCTACCACCTTACCCAGTCTCTCCAAAGCGCTGCACCTTCCTACATCTCCTCCCTCAGCTCTATCTACCACCTTACCCAGTCTCTCCACAGCACTGCACCTTCCTACATCTCCGTCTACCACCCTACCCGTTTCTTGCGCTCTGCTGATGATCTTAGACTACATGTCTCAATCATCTGAACCTCCCACTCACACTTCCAAGGCTCCATATGTGCTGCACCAGGTCTCTTGAACATGCTACCCCGTACAAGCTAACTTATAACACTTGTAGTTTTAAGTTCACCCTGAGGATACATCTCCCACAGGACAACAAAGATCCCTAAATGCCAAACCGCCGCTTTCAGTCACACACTCCTGACCCTCCTTGGGAACTCACAGGCACTTGTCTGTATATAGATGCACTATCTGTATATAGATACACTTATCTGTATATAGTTGCACTTATCTGTAAATAGATGTACTGTCTGTATATAGATGTACTGTCTGTATATAGATGTACTTACAGTATCTGTATATAGATGTTTTGTCTGTATATACATGTAATGTCTTTATATAGATGTACTTCTCTGTATATAGATGTACTGTCTGTACCTAGATATACCTCTCTGTATTTTAGATGCACTGTCTATCTATAGATGTTTGTGTTACACACACACACACGGGACACACACACACACACACACACAGGGGACGGGACACACACACACAGGGGACGGGACACACACACACACACACAGGGGAAGGGACACACACACACACACACACAGACACACACACACACACACACACACACACACACACACACTACGGTCACACACTGTCACACACACTGTACAACATCACGGACACAACCGTGCACACACACACCGGGACACACACCGGACACACAGGACTCACACACAGTACCCCACACACACACGTTTTCTCTGTATAACATAATCGGGCAGTTCATCCCTTTTTATGTATACTATCCTGTATTTATAGAACGTGGCTGGGCCATTGTATAAGCACTTCTCACCTTCTGTCTCACCCCTGCACCCACAGATTGTACGCTCTTGTGAGCAGGACCCTCGCTGCTCTTGTTTGATCTGTTAATGGCCTTTTTACTTTGTAATGTTTGTCTTTTGTCGGTACATATACCCACTATTATTATTACTTTTTTGGCACAGTGGCTCAGTGGTTAGGAGTGTTGTCATGCAGCACTGGGTTATTCTGACCAAGGACAATATCTGCATAGCGTTGGTCTGTTCTTGTGATTACAGGAGTGGATTTTCACCTAAAATCATGCTGAGGCGTTAAAAGGGTTGTCTCACTACAAGGATCGCTGCTTTTTATGTTAAAGATCTTGCAAAAACAAGCCACTCTGCAATATGTGTACATTACCAGTGTCCTACCTATTCCTAGATATCCCCTCTTGTATGGGCTGCATCAGCTCCTCAGCTCGCTATAGCTACAGACCTGTTCAATCTCTCCTGATAGGCTGCCAGCGCTGGTTGCTATAGCTACAGACCTGTTCAATCTCTCCTGATAGGCTGCCAGCGCTGGTTGCTATAGCTACAGACCGGTTTGTTCTCTCCTGATAGGCTGCCAGCACTGGTTGCTACAGCTACAGACCTGTTCAATCTCTCCTGATAGGCTGCCAGCGCTGGTTGCTATAGCTACAGACCGGTTTGTTCTCTCCTGATAGGTTGCTAGTGCTGATTGCTATAGCTACAGACCTGGTGTTCTCAGCAGCTCCTCACTGCAGACCAGTAGAAGCCAGTAAACACGCCTCTGAATTCAAAAATGAAACTGAGTAAACAGGACTGAGGTAGATGAATCATTGTAGTGAGACAACCCCTTTAAGAGTTCTGTAAAATTGTCCCTGTGGCATCCACCTTCTTTTGGATCAACACAGCAGGGTTATAGATTGGTCTCAATGGACTTTTTTTTCAACCCGATCAACTATGAAAAATAAACTGGTAACAAAAGAGTTTTACCAACCATGTGCATTGACAGTGTCTGAATGATGGGGTCTGATACAGGGCATGATTACCCAGATCACCACGGGCCCCCAAGCCCATGGGGCCCTGATAACTACCTGTGCTGGTGCATGGACTCCTACCCATAAAGAAATCAGTGGTAATTCCAAACTAGAGCTGTGCTTGGTCTGTTGCACTTCACCACTGGGTTCTTTTCATTATGGCCGTCATCGGGGGTCCGAGCCATTAAACCTAAATAAGATTACATTAATGCTAATAGTGGTGAAAGCTCTTTCAGGTTTGAATCATTTTCATTTGTCACTGGTGACATTCTGATCACAATCATTGGTATACCATTGAAATCAATATATTCTATTTTATTTTACATAATATATATATATATATATATATATATACATTATATAAATAAACACACAACATATAACACACACTATTACTTTTTTAAATGTCCTAAATGAGGCCATCTCTCCCTTTAGATGCACATGTCCAACTGTTCAGTGTTTCAGTACCTTTTGCACAACTTGCTGATCTCTAACAAGGAGCTTAATGGAGGACTTCGAAAAAATGTGTTTGGTCCCTGAATTGCCCAATAAATTTAGGGATTCAAACAGTCCCCCTCATCCTGCTGTTCACATGTTGACATCATGAGACCGAGACCCTACCTTACAATAGGCCAACAGTATCTCGCCATTGCGAGGCTTCAAGCAGGACGCTCTCAGATGGAAGTGGCCACTGAGCTTAGAGTGTTACAGAGCATCAGCAGCAGGTTGTATTGGATACAGAGAGTCTGGACGAGTCACAGAAAGGCAAAGAAGTGGACGTCCTTTAGCTACATCATCCACTGATGAGCGCTTCATTGTAACCAATGCCCTGCGGAGCCGGATGATGAATGACGCACAACTCCTGACACGTGTAAGGAAGGTGTCAGGTCAGACCATTCGTAACCATTTACATCAGCATGGGTGGTCTGCAGGCGAGACACCTTCCCCACACCCCCACGCACAGGCATGCGCCAGGGAGCATCCATGCTGGCGGAGGGAGCAGTGCTCCTCAGTGCTGTTCAGTGATGAAAGTCGCTTCACTCAGAGCAGAATGATGGCTGCCAACGATGCTGGAGACGTCAAGGAGAGCTTTATACTGTACATCAGCCACTGTTGTCACCAGGCAAGCCTTTGGTGGTGGTGTTACAGTGTGGGCAGGTGTATCTAGTCAAGAGAACTGCCCTACACCTGGTGAGTGGTACAGTGACCGCCTCTACTACTTGAATAACATCATTAGTACAATCATTGAGCCTCTGCATGAACAACACAGGGCTCATCTCATCTTCATGGACGACAATGCTCCAGCTTCTCGTTAGGGAATGGCTTTTAAAGACTGGGGTCCTCAAACTGAATACCTGCACTTTCTCCAGACCTGAACCCCCAGATAAGATCTGATAAGTCACTGAGCAGAAGCTCGTAACTCTCTACCCTTGAACCCCAATGACCCGAGGGGCACCCTTCAAAAAGAGTGGGATGCCTCAAAAGCCAATAACTCAGGAGAGGACGTTGTCCACCTGTTATGGAGACAGTGACATTTTTGATGGTGCCGACCTTCCACTGGTAGTGGCTTCGGTTTCATTAAGTTGTTTGAGATGAGAAAATCAGCATTGCCTGCTATGACTTACATGGCCGACTTTCAGGATAAAATATCACTGGAGCGGGACAGTTTTCCATACATATCACCCGAAAGCCAAATATCCCTAACTCTTTGTGAGCAATGTGTATATCTAAATATAATATATGTTTCAAATATATGGATGGTCACAGCCTACATACAAGGATGGTCACAGCCTACATACAAGGATGGTCACAGCCTACATACAAGGATGGTCACAGCCTACATACAAGGATGGTCACAGCCTACATACAAGGTTGGTCACCGCCTACATACAAGGATGGTCACCGACTACATACAAGGATGGTCACAGCCTACAACGAAGGTTGGTCACCGCCTACATCGAAGGTTGGTCACCGCCTTCATCGAAGGTTGGTCTCCGCCTACATCGAAGGTTGGTCTCCGCCTACATCGAAGGTTGGTCTCCGCCTACATCGAAGGTTGGTCACCGCCTACATCGAAGGTTGGTCACAGCCTACATCGAAGGTTGGTCACAGCCTACATCGAAGGTTGGTCACAGCCTACATCGAAGGTTTGTCACAGCCTAAATCGAAGGTTGGTCACAGCCTACATCGAAGGTTGGTCACCGCCTACATCTAAGGCTGGGTTCACACTGCTTATTTGCGGGGCATAATTACGCCCCGCAATTACGCCGTGGGGACGGGAGCGGGGGGCTGACACCTCGCCGGCCCATAGACATGCATTACCAGCAGCGTGAATACGCCGCTCGTAATTCACATGTCACTTATATCCCCGCCCGGCGTATTCGCCGAACAGGTAGAGGAGACGTAATCCATAGTTCTCTATGAGAACTGTGGATTACCATAATGACTGGGACGTATTTCAGCCGTAATTCGCGCAGTACGGCGCGTAATTACGGACTGAAATACGTCCCATTTTAAGCCGTGTGAACCCAGGGGGCCTAAGGATGGTGGCAGCCTCCATCGAAGGAGGGTCGCGGCCTACATCGAAGGAGGGTCGCGGCCTACATCGAAGGAGGGTCGCGGCCTACATCGAAGGAGGGTCGCGGCCTACATCGAAGGAGGGTCGCGGCCTACATCGAAGGTTGCTCACAGCCTACATCGAAGGTTGGTCACAGCCTACATCGAAGGTTGGTCACAGCCTACATCGAAGGTTGGTCACGGCCTACATCGAAGGCTGGTCACGGCCTACATCGAAGGATGGTCACGGCCTACATCGAAGGCTGGTCACAGCCTACATCGAAGGTTGGTCACCGCCTACATCGAAGGCTGGGTTCACACTGCTTATTTGCGGGGCATAATTACGCCCCGCAATTACGCCGTGGGGACGGGAGCGGGGGGCTGACACCTCGCCGGCCCATAGACATGCATTACCAGCAGCATGAATACGCCGCTCGTAATTCACATGTCACTTATATCCCCGCCCGGCGTATTCACCGAGCAGGGAGAGGAGACGTAATCCATAGTTTATGAGAACTGTGGATTACCATAATGACTGGGACGTATTTCAGCCGTAATTCGCGCAGTACGGCGCGTAATTAGGGACTGAAATACGTCCCATTTTAAGCCGTGTGAACATGGCTTAAGGATGGTGGCAGCCTCCATCGAAGGAGGGTGGCGGCCTCCATCGAAGGAGGGTGGCGGCCTCCATCGAAGGAGGGTGGCGGCCTCCATCGAAGGAGGGTGGCGGCCTACATCGAAGGATGGTCGCGGCCTACATCGAAGGATGGTCGCGGCCTACATCGAAGGAGGGTCGCGGCCTACATCGAAGGAGGGTCGCGGCCAACATCGAAGGAGGGTCGCGGCCAACATCGAAGGATGGTCGCGGCCTACATCGAAGGATGGTCGCGGCCTACATCGAAGGATGGTCGCGGCCTACATCGAAGGAGAGTCACAGCCTACATCGAAGGAGAGTCACAGCCTACATCGAAGGAGAGTCACAGCCTACATCGAAGGAGGGTCACAGCCTACATAGAAGGAGGGTCACAGCCTACATAGAAGGAGGGTCACAGCCTACATATAAGGAGGGTCACAGCCTACATAGAAGGATGGTCACAGCCTACATAGAAGGATGGTCACAGCCTACATAGAAGGATGGTCACAGCCTACATAGAAGGATGGTCACAGCCTACATATAAGGATGGTCACAGCCTACATATAAGGAGGGTCACAGCCTACATATAAGGAGGGTCACAGCCTACATATAAGGAGGGTCACAGCCTACATATAAGGAGGGTCACAGCCTACATAGAAGGATGGTCACAGCCTACATAGAAGGATGGTCACAGCCTACATATAAGGAGGGTCACAGCCTACATTTAAGGAGGGTCACAGCCTACATAGAAGGATGGTCACAGCCTACATAGAAGGAGGGTCACAGCCTACATAGAAGGAGGGTCACAGCCTACATAGAAGGAGGGTCACAGCCTACATAGAAGGAGGGTCACAGCCTACATAGAAGGAGGGTCACAGCCTACATAGAAGGATGGTCACAGCCTACATAGAAGGAGGGTCACAGCCTACATAGAAGGAGGGTCACAGCCTACATAGAAGGATGGTCACAGCCTACATAGAAGGATGGTCACAGCCTACATAGAAGGATGGTCACAGCCTACATAGAAGGATGGTCACAGCCTACATAGAAGGATGGTCACAGCCTACATATAAGGTGGTCACAGCCTGCATAGAAGGATGGTCACAGCCTACATATAAGGTGGTCACAGCCTGCACCGGGATGTGCATCTGTTTTGCCTACTGCCCTATTCAAGGACAATGTCTTATAGATGTAGACCATGAGGCTCCTAAGGGGCTCTCTCAAATACAATGAGAAAGGAAGCTCGAAACCACCAATTTTGAGTCTACGGCAACCTCCTAACTCCTGAGGGGTAAGAAGGATTGAGCAGTTACATTTTAAAGCCAACATCCTTTTGTTCACCCTGAAAATAAGCCACCAGGAGAGGTGTCTCCTCAGTGCCCCTCCATAACCCATGTAAGCTCAGCAGAGCATGCCCCTAGAAGTTATGCAGACTGGCGACCACCAGGGCACGGAGATTGTGGTGTCGTCACCACCGTCCTGTAGATAAACACCAGGAAGCTCCTAGTGTTAATAAAAAGCGACATAACCGTTTCCATGTCCTGATGTAGTCCATCAATGTACTCACCCCGGGGCTCCCTGCATAGTGGCCTCGTACACATAGCGGCACTACAGGGAAGTGAAAGCAGCATTATTTATAGAAGGAAAGAGCTTTTTTTCGGAAGTCTTTGTGAACGCCGAAGACTTGTGCTGCAAAGTGGAAATACAACAAAAAGCTTGTGATAATTAGGGTCAGACTAGCTCATCAGTTCCAGAGGAGCCTCCGGTGATCGTAAGCTATGACACAAAGTAGACCTGATATATTGAAGCCTTAAATGGCCAGCAGAAGGCAACCTTACTGGGAGGCAACTTTAGGACCAGTCACTACCGTGTTTCCCCTAAAATATGACAGGGTCTTATATTAGTTTTTGCACCGGAAGATGAGTTAGGGCTTATTTTCAGGGAATGTCTTATTTTCGTGTTCCTCAGTTTATAGGTACATAGGGTAATGTACTGCAGGAAAGGATGGATGTCTATTCACCAAGATAAGCAGGCGCCCCAAAAGAATCACACTTCCCAAATCCAAAACCGTCCGTCTGTTTTCTTTCAGGGATGCTTCTCACTCATCAGTATAACCGTATATTATCACAGAGCTCAGCCCCTCCTCTATCCAATATACCCTATAATTCACAGAGCTCAGCTTCTCTCCTCTATCATATAACCCTATATATCAGAGCTCAGCTTCTCTCCTCTATCATATAACCCTATATAGCTATTTGATCCACTTCTGGCTGTCCAGCCACGAAATGGGAGTAGAGGTAGTGCTAGCACTTGTTTATATAAAATAAAATAAAAATCCTTCCGTTTAGAATCAAGGAAAGATTAGAAAATCCTCTGTAGTTCTGAGAATTTTATTTTTAAAATATGAATATAAAAAACAATCAATTATAAAAAATCCCAACGCGTTTCGCGTGCATCCTCGCACGCTTCCTCAGGAGTTCTAACTCCTGAGGAAGCGTGCGAGGATGCACGCAAAACCGTTGGGAATTTTTTAATTGATTGTTTTTTATATTCATATTTTGAAAATAAAATTCTCAGAACTACAGAGGATTTTCTAATCTTTCCTTGATTCTAAACGGAAGGATTTTTATTTTATTTTATTTTATATAAACAAGCGCTAGCACTACCTCTACTCCCATTTCGTGGCTGGACAGCCAGAAGTGGATCAAATAGCTATATATCTTCCTCCTGCCCTTTGTGGGTGAGGTGCATGAGTGGACTTTGGAGGCACTGGCGGCTGATGGTGATAACCTACTGATAACTCCTTCTATATGTGTTGTACCATACACTGTACAACAAGCTCAGGTGAGCAAATTCATATATCGATATTTTCCTATAACATCTAAATACTACACTATATCTGGGCGCCTGTCTGTCCCTATCCCTTCCTTTTTTCTTTTCTGGGTGAGCACCATCCCATTCCGGTTGGAGGCCCAAGGAGAGGAGTGTGGATCTACCCATTGAAATATCATATATATAACCCTATATAATCGCAGAGCTCAGCTTCTCTCCTCTATCCTATAACCCTATATATATCACAGAGCTCAACTTCTCTCCTCTATCATATAACCCTATATATCACAGAGCTCAGCTCCTCTCCTCTATCATATAACCCTATATATCACAAAGCTCAGCTTCTTTCCTCTATCATAACCCTATATATATCACAAAGCTCAGCTCCTCTCCTCTATTGCATAACCCTATATATCACAGAGCTCAGCTCCTCTCCTCTTCCATAACCCTATATATCACAGAGCTCAGCTCCTCTCCTCTTCCATAACCCTATATATCACAGAGCTCAGCTCCTCTCCTCTTCCATAACCCTATATATCACAGAGCTCAGCTTCTCTCCTCCTATATCATATAACCCTATGTATCACAGAGCTCAGCTTCTCTCCTCTATCATATAACCCTATATATCACAGAGCTCAGCTTCTCTCCCTCTATAAAATAACCCTATATATCACAGAGCTCCGCTCCTCTATCATATAACCCTATTTATCACAGAAGAGAAAAAATCCAACATCCACCTTAAAGATCCAAAGCAGGTTCAATGTATAAAACTTCCTGTTTAATGATCCATTTAAAATAACAGAGCAAAAATGAATGCAAATCGGTGTATCATAGCTTAGTTTAGCTGACTGACGCGTTTCGGTAAAAAAAAAAAAAACCCTTAATCTTAGTATATTATGTTACACCCCTCTACATCCTATTTATATATCTAATCACCATATAATTGATGACACCAGTTGCGGCGGTAGGTCGGCATTTACAGTTTCGATCAAGAATTTACACTAAGAACCTCAAATTTTTTCATGTATTCCATAGTAGCAGAAATGTTGTTCCAAAAAATTCTATGTCCTCTTTGACCGTTTTTAGTGTCAATAGAGTGCTACTGATATTGTATTGTTTTTGCATTGCTTTTGACTGCCACAACAGTGCTGCGCACCTATACGTTTATACTTCAAAACTAATGTGCTGACCAGTTTTTGTTTTTTGACCAGTTGCGTCACAAGCACAAACACCCACAAAAATAACCTCAGGTGATCAGGGGTTGACCCCATACTGCAGCCATAAACCAGGTGTAAAAAGCACATTAAAAAACCAAGACAATTACTAACACTATATAAAGACAATGCTACATACACCGCTTTCACTTCCAATGCACGTTAAAAAGGAAACCTACAACAGTCCATATTCTCATCCCTAAAACCACCTAAAAAAAGTGGTCTTCTGACCACGAAAACCAGAACTTGAGAGAAAATGGTAAAATGATGGACAGCTTTACATGGCAGAGGGCTGCGTATATGTGTATATATATATATATATATATATATATATATATATATATATATATATATATATATATATATATATATATATATATATATTAAAATTACATATATATATATACACAATACAATACACACACACACACATACCCATATACATCCAGGATAATGTCCGTTTGGTCCATTCAGCTGTCGTACCTATCAATGAGGACACTATTGACGTATGGTGGGGACAAACCTTTCATTATATAGTTAGTATGGGTTAAGCAGGACAGTGAAAATTGTTGACCACAAATACCAACCCCCAAAGAGATGTCCACCAACCAACGACGACACCAGCATTGAGGAAACCTCAACCAGATCAACTGAAGACAACTGGACACAATGGGCCAAATGCATGAAATCTGTCTAGGTCTAAGGCTATGTTCACACGGCGTACCTTCGGCGCGCATTTCGCCACGTATTTAATCTCTAATACGAGCGAGATGCGCATCGAAATTACAGTAATCCTTAGTTGCCATAGAGAACTATGGATTACGCCTCCTCTCCCCGCGCGTACAATTCGATCGTATTGTACTCACGGGGAGATAAGTGACATGTCAATTACTTGCGGCAAATACGCACCGCGAATAACGAATGTCTATGGGGCCGGCGGGCTGCTGGTCCCTCCAGTCCGATCAGCGCGAGCTCCTGAAACACACGATTTATTCCGCCGCGTACTGTACGCACTGCAATACATCATGCAAACATACCCTAAGGGCATGTTCACACGCCGGATTTGGCCGCGGTTATTTGGCCAAATCGCCTCTAGTTTATTAACATGGTTTCCTATTGAAAACCGCGTTAATATTCACACGCCGCGGGTTTGACAGGGAGTTCTCGGCGCGTCGGCCGCGTGGTGTTGCTTGGTGCGTGGCTGTGCCGCGGTTTGCCCCCTGCTAGTAATTTGCATGGGGGCAAATCCTCGGCGCAAGCCGCGCCCCAAACCACGCCCCACCTGCCGTGAGACCACGCGCGTTGGTAGACACGAGTTTGCGACAAGGTTACGACAAGGTCTGGCCACGGGAACCGCGCCGAGAGCCATGGACAAACCCGTCGTGTGAACAGGGCCTAAAACTCACTGTGTTGTCCAGAGCAACCAATCAGAGCCCATAGCAACCAGAGTGCCCTTTTCATTTCATATAGTGTTCTGAAAAAATGAGAGGGGCGCTCTGACTGGTTGCTATGGGCAAGAAAGTGAATTTTAGACCTAGACAGTTTTCATACATGTGGCCCAATAAGGCTATGTTCACATTGCTTCTTTTAGACCTTATTTCGGGCGTAGTTGCACTCCAATACCTCCCGAAATACGGTCTGTAACTACGGTAATTCATAGCTCTTATGGAGGACTATGAACTGCCTCCATCGTCACGGCGCGTACGTGCACCCAGCGCAGCACATACTTCTAAATCACCCGGCGTCTTTCGGCGCGCATAGGTACGTGCCGCAAGACACTGTGTAAACATACCCTTACTACCGATACCCAACTATATATTACATTTCTTTTCTTAATTCCCACTGGGTGGTAAAGTATTAAAAGAGAGAAAGAAAGGGGGCATCAATTTGGAAAACCTATTTTAAAGGGACACTACCATCAAAACTTTTTTTTATCATATATTGACAAGCAATATGCGACTATGTTATGGATTTTTTTTTCATTGGGTGGGTGTGGGTTCTTTTTAGAACATTCTTCAAAGTTCCCCAATGCAGATGACATCCTGGCTCGTCTCCGATCTCCTCTCTGTGAGCTCTAATAGGTTCTTCTTGCAGGCCGGCTATGGTCTGAGAGGTGTATTTCCTATCAGCAGGACCTGAAAAGTGTTAAGAAACCCACTCCCCAGTGAACAAAAAGACTACTCACTTTTCTTTTCATGTATTGCTCTGTGATCTCGTCTTACCTGATCTATCCCAGTCAAGAGAACAATAGAGCGATCATTATGTCATTACCTACTATTTGTTATGAAACTACATTGAGATAAACGCCACCAACAGTAAAATGAGATTAACCTGCCCTGCCATTCAAGAGGTTTAGTGTTTACAGCTAGAAAAGGACAAGAATTTACAAGTCATTTTTAATGGCAAAGGACTGCTAAAATAAAATACAAAATCTAAAAAAATAATGCCAAAAAAAACCAAAACATGGTTTTTTAGGAACATTGGTTTTAACAAAAATACTTGTTTCTACCAAACATTGTTTTTCTAGACTGTTTGTATGGGGAAGTGGCTGTCCCCATTTTGGTTCTTGCACATTTATCTGCGCGGGTTTTTGGATCGGTTCAGAGTGGCTTGTGGCTGGGGTCGTCTCTCCCTGGGATGTGGAGGTCTGGGTGGGCGCTGGGGGAGGTGGCATTGGAGTGGGTTCCCGTCTGTGTTGGGGTCGTCTTGTCAAAGGCAGGAGGGCGTATACAGTTTTGATCAAAAATGTACACCAAGAACCTTACACTTTCATGTATCCAAAGTAGCAGAAATCCTTTTCCAATAATTCCTATGTTCCTTTTGATTGTTTTTTAGTGCTAGTAGAGCTGCTGATATTGTATTGTGTTTGCATTTTACTGCCACACCAGTGTGCACCTGTGCTCATTAAAAAAAAAAAAAAACTTTTTGGAAAAAAAAAAAAAAATTGTTTCTGATGGAAGTGCCCCTTTAAAAAACGTCTCAAATTGAGGCAACATCTGCTTTTTAGAAGGATCTATTGACAATGAAATGATCGCTAGGTGTCCTGCTACTAGGACCACATGTGACCGGCTTTAAAGGGGTTTTGCCACCATGTAATGTTGACGTGGGTTTCTCCAAAATGGGTATTTAATCACTTTTCTAAATATATGTCATTAAAAAAGACTCTGAGAGCTACAGCATTTCTCAATCCCCCTTAGTTACGTCAAAGCTTCCACTAGACACGACCCAAGAGCTGACAGGCCGGGTTTGCGTGAAACACTTCTTATCTGATGACAGGCAAAATGAATGAGCTTTTAAGGCACCGGGTAGAAAGTGCAGTCTGAGGCTGTGTCGTGCTGTATTGAGAATCCACTGTTGTACTGTATTATTTCACTGAAGTTTTGAGACCCTCCCTTCTTCCTCACTCCTTACTCCCTCCCTCTCAGCCCTGCAGCCTTCATGACTCAGCGTGATTTGTTGACATTCTCCCTGTGCTAAGGAGAGAGGTAAAAAACTTGCGTCCTGGCAAATCCCCTTTAATCTGAGGGGAAACACAGTGGTTTTAGTCAGTTTTCCTGCAGCGCCCCCACAGGAGAAAAGAAGCATTACACACTGCCTATTCAAATTAATCGGTCATCGATGTAATGCAGGATAGGACAACTCCTCCAGAGATGAGAGACGCTCTTTGTAATTAGCCAAGAAATGAGGATCCTGAATGGAGGACACTTCTCTGTTAAGGCTGCTTTCACACAGCGCAGTTTTGGTGCAGTTTTAACTGCGCTCCAATTAACCTGCCTTTATTACCAGCAGTTTTTTTTCACTTATGTAAACTGTTTGGAAAGTGAGTAATCAATGAGTTTGTTTGTATCCACAAGACTTCACACAGTCATTGATTACTTACTTGAAACATCTTTCTGAACAATTTAGACAACTGAAAGAAGCTGCTGGGAATAAAGGCAGATTAATTGGAGTTAGAACTGCACCAAAACTGCGCTGTGTGAAAGCTCCCTGACTCAGCATACGGGCAAACAATGGCCGGGTTCACACAATGTATTACGGGCCGGAAATTTTTGGGCTGCAAACACGTTGGAGCACTGTTAAAATTACAAGCACGTCATTTCAACATGGTAAACGACCCGCAGTAGTCCGAGGCACATCTGTGCTTCCTATACTTAACTAGTTGTCGGCGTGTATACGCCTGCAACAAAGTGACGTCACTGAATAAGCGGACGCCCACAAAATTACGATTGTAAAATAGCTGGTGTGTGACCGACGCTCCATGTCTTACATTGATTGCTAAAGGTACTGAATTGTATATTCTTTAAGACGTATTTCAGCACGTATTTCGGTGCAATAACACACAAAATGTGTGCAAAAATACCGCCTAAAAGAAGTAGTGTGAACACCCCCTTATGATCAATCCTGACCGGTTTTGGTATTCACTGGTATAGTCTTGTCTTTTGGGTCGTACTGTATATTTGCACGTAGTTCAGACGTCATTTTCATAAAATACGCGCTGAAAAAAGGCCCAAACAATGTACAATACAGTACCCATAGAAATCAATGTAAAATATGCGCCGTCAATCATATGCGTATTTTACAATCGTAATTTTGCAAGCATCTGCAAAAAAGTGATGTGTCACTTCTTGGCAGACGTATACGCCACGTACTGGTTTAAAGCATTGCAGGCAGGAAACTGCCTTGGGCCTTACGTGGCGTATCAGATTTGAAATTACATGCTTGCAAGCCCATGAATTCAAAGCACAGTCCACAGCGTTTATGGCGCGCACTTTTGCGCACTACTAAATTCTGTGTAAACATACCGTTCGTCAAAGCTCTGATTTGGAGCACAGGTGAAATTGGGGTCAATTTATACCATTTACCTTACCTCAATTGTAAGAAAATCACCCTGAGGTTATGTTCACACGGGGTAATTTCGGTGCGCAGTTCGCCGCGTATTTGCGCTCTAATATGGGCAAGGTGCGCTACAAAATTACAGTAATCCACAGTTCTCATAGAGAACTATGGATTACGCCTCCTCTCCCAACTCGTACAATGCGATCGTATTGTACACGCGGGGAGATAAATGACATGTCTATTACTTCGGGCGAATACGCGCCACGAGTAATGAATGTCAATGGGGCCAGCAGCCTGCACCGCGGGAGTATGTGTGTATTAGCGCAAGCTCCTGAAAGACACGATGTACTACGGCATGTACTGTACACGCCGCAGTACTTCATGTGAACATACCCTAAAAATCTAGTCATCTACATGGGCTTACACTGAGGCCTTCAGAACTGTTAGGCCCTGTTCACACGGCGGATTGGGCCGCGGGTTCTGACACGGTTTCCGCGGCCAAAACCACGCCCAAATTGCGCGCAGTTTATTAACATGGTTTCCTATCGGAAACCGCGTTAATATTCACACGCCGCGGGTTTGGCCGCGGCTTCGGGGCCGCGGCCAAACCGCGCGCATGTGGAGAGCTCTCCTGTCAATTCTTGACAGTGAGTGCTCTGCGTGCCGGTCGCACGGTGCTGCCGAGGGTGGTGCGCGGCTGGGCCGCGGCTCGCGGCGCGTTTTGCTCCCTGCTATTAATTTGCATGGGGCAAACCCTCGGCACAAGCCGCGCCTCAAACCACGCCCCACCCACGCCCAGCGCCGGCAAAACCCACGGCCAAAACCGCCGTGTGAACATGCCCTTAGGGCTTGTCCCTACGGCAAGGGTTTGCAGATGGTTTGTCATACGGTTTTCGGTTTTGAAAACCGTCTGCAAACCGTCTTGACAAACTTTCAAACGGACCGCTATGGAAAACCCGCGCAGCAGTCCCAATTGCACGGGTTTTCCACCCGGAGGTTTTTCAGACTGCTGTTTTATCTTCGCCATTTTTATAAATACAGTTAATTTTTTGGGGGACCAAATACCTAATTATTCAAACAATGGGGCAGATTTATTAAATGCGCACATAAAAAAAGAAAGATGTTGCCCACAGCAACCGCAGTGCAGCTTCCATTGATGAACAGAGAATATGAAATGAACGCTGCTCTGTGGTTGCCATGGGTAATAGTTTGAAGGAGTTGTCTAAAGGAAAACCTCTGTCGCCCATGACAACCAAAGGGCAGCTTTCAGTTTTATCAAAAGTAATAGCAGAAATGTAAGGGGATGTTCACACGGCTGATTTTGAAGCAGTTTTCAGAGCATTTCCTCACCCAAAAGAGCATCAAAAAAGCCTCCAGAATGTCGCCAGTTCACTGTCATTGACTTATGTAAAACAGCGCTGTAGTTCACACATGACCAGGTTTTTCCACGCATTTTCCACGCTTCTTTGGATGCTGAAAAGAAGCGTCATGTCAATTCTTGAAGCATTTTCAGTGCTGAAAATACCCATAGGAATCAATGGAGAGCTGCAGAACCTCAGCGCGTTTTTCGCCTTGGCTATTAATTTCTATGGGTGTTTCAGAAAGAAAACAGTGTCGAAAAAACCTCATCCAAAACCTCATCAAATCCTCGTCTGAAAAAGCGCTTTTGAGGCACTTTTCAGATGAGGTTCCGACGCAGATTTGGACGCTGAATTTTCAGCGTCCAAATCGGCCGTGTGAACATTCCATAAGCTGCGATGTGATTGGTTGCCATGGGCAACCAATACACGTTTTCTACTTTTTCATCTCCTCCAAAGTTACCCATAGCGACCAATCACAGAGCAGCTTTAATTTCACATTCTCCTGCTGATTAAAAAGCTGCGTGCTGATTGGTTGCCATGTCTAACAGAACACTTCTTTCTTGCCCATAGCAACCAATCAGAGTGCAGCTTTCATTCTTGAAAAGCAATAGCAGAAATGTAAGCTGCACGGTGATTGGTTGCTATGGGCAACAAAAAAAGGATTTCTAAGGCTGTGTTCACACGGCATAATTGCGGGACATAATTACGCCCTGCAATTACGCCGGGACCTCGGGAGCCCGCGCCGACATAGACATTCATTACTAGCAGTGCGCATTCGCCGCTAGTAATTGACATGTCACTTATCTCCCCCCGCGGCGTAGTGTCTGAGCGGGGAGAGGAGACGAAATCCATAGTTCTCTATGAGAACTGTTGATTACCGTAATGACTGGGACGTATCTCGGCCCATATTGAGCGCAGTACGGCACGAAATACGCCCCATTTTCACCCGTGTGAACATAGCCTTAGAGAGTTTTATCACCGCCAAAATATTACCCATCGCAACCAATAACACAGCAACTCTCAGGTCATGTTTTCCTGCTGGCAAATGGCAGCTTCACAGTGACTGGTTGCTAGGGGCAACAAATATTTGGTTTTTAGACAGTTTCATAAATCTGCCCTAGTACTATTCCTAGGATTCATCATATCCTTTTGGCATACGACATGGTGCAGACCAGTCCTGCCCCACACGTGTCGCTCTAGTTCAAGGTGGTGCCCTAGCTGTGAGGATACACTGCAGATTCAGCCGTGTTGTCGCCATGTGTTGTACGGACGACACTCATCTGTGTGGTCTCCATTAGAGTTTCCTAGGAAGGTTCATTACGAGTCTGTGATATTTCGGGAAAGTTTATGGTGTAGCTTATAGGACACCTATGGCGCTGGCATGAGTCATGTTTACCCCGCTGACAGCTTTAAAGGGGTTTTCCCTGACATGTCAATCAAAAAGCACTGGAGCTTACAGGAAAAAAGAGAAATCCATACTTAAAGGGGACATGCACCGTCCTAAAGCTAGATGCTTCCGATGGGCCTAGTTTACAAAACTAAAAAAAATTATTCTCTTCCTGCACTTTCATGTTGCCACCTTTTCCCCCCAGGCTCCTATATCAGTGACCTCCTTACACCCCATCCCCAATGTTCCCGATGAAGACTTCATTCATAAAGGTCTATACAGATAGCCATAGATAGAAGGAGAGCAGGACTCCCTATGGAAGTGTCCCATACATCCCATTCATCGGTAAACCCACAAGCCACATAGAGAAACACTACCTGCTCCCGCCACTGACGTATCCTAAGGAGCAGTATCGAACTGGGGCACCTGGGTCCCACCAGTGGAGCTGATTCTAGGGTCCACCAGTAGAGCGGATTCTTAAAGCCCACCAGTGGAGTTGATTCTCGGGGCTCCACCAGTGGAGTTGATTCTTAGGACCCACCAGTGGAGCTGATATTTGGGGACCCAACAGTGGAGCTGATTCTAGAGGCCACTAGTGGAGTCAATTCTTGGGACCCACCAGCAAAGTTGATTCTAAGGGTCCATCAGTGGAGTTAATACTTGGGGCCCACCAGTGAAATTGATTATTGCGGTCCAACAGTGGAGTTGATTCTTAGGGCCCACTAGTGGAGCTGATTCTTGGGGCCACCAGTGGAGTTGATTGTTGGAGCCCACCAGTTGAGTTGATTGTTGGAGCCCACCAGTGGAGTTGATTCTCGGGGCTCCACCAGTGGAGTTGATTCTCGGGGCTCCACCAGTGGAGTTGATTGTTGGAGCCCACCAGTGGAGTTGATTCTCGGGGCTCCACCAGTGGAGTTGATTCTCGGGGCTCCACCAGTGGAGTTGATTCTCGGGGCTCCACCAGTGGAGTTGATTCCTGGGGCCCCCCAGTAGAGTTGATTCCTGGGGTCCACCAGTGGAGTTGATTCTTAGGGCCCACCAGTGGAGCTGATTCATGGGGCCCACCAGTAGAGTTGATTCCTGGGGCCCACCAGTAGAGTTGATTCCTGGGGTCCACCAGTAGAGTTGATTCTTGGGGTCCACCCTACAGCTAATGCTTATAATGCCCTTGATTTCTGCCTCTTTTTTCTGCCTTTCTCCTTGTAAAACAGCCCTGGCCTACTTTGTCCAGGTTCCCCGTGCTCTCCTTGGGTCCAGTCCGAGCCTGCTAAGTAGGGATATTATACCCTTAAAAAGATAGAAAAAATAGGGTCCCCGCTATACTGTATAGTTTCTTTATTAGTCCCATTGACACCTCCTAGAAGCCCTCATACAGATCAGATAACAGTCACTGAATTTCAGTTTGTATGGGTACGTTCACACATCATCCTTTTCAGCAATGACGAAAAAGCATTGTTTCCTTGTTGAAAACTCTGCAGAATTTTAATGAGGAAATTATGCAAATAACCTGATGCAGATTTCTGCCTCCTATACTGAACGGTGACGCCGATTCTACATAGAGTATACTCCGCTGTCTTAATAGCATTATGAGCCCCTGGGCATAGCAGTGGGCCCTATACAAACACATGACATCAAACCAAGCCATGCTTCTACCCATGCCCAAACATGACACTGCGAGAGGCCATGCCTCTAACTTACCCAGAGCACACAACATCATCATGCCACCTACATCTGGACAGCCCAATGATGTCTCGTAGGCAAGCCGAAGCCTACAAGACTAATTGACAGAACAGGGAGCCAATGACTTCCTGCTCAATCATGCTTTTTAACTGCACATGCTAAGAACACACAAACCGTTAAATATTCAGCCAACCCAAGTATCTAGGACAACGGACCCAGATAACCAGGACATACATTGACCACCTGGGGCCCCTATGCCTAGTGGGTCCAATGGATAAGGTGGCCCTGGGAATACTGGAAATTGTTTTACAGTCAGATTGGATGCAGATTCTGAAACAAATTCCGACTAAATTCGCCCCCAAAATCCGCATCCAAATCCACCGTGTGAGCATACCCTATGGAGGCCTTGTAAGGGTATGTTCACATGGCTTATTTTGATGTGGTTTTGGACAAGTTTTTTGGAGCGTTTCCGCTCCCAAAACCTCGCCTGAAACACGCTTCTTCAGAAGAGGTTTAAGGCCTCGTTCACACGACGGTTTTGGCCGCGGGTTTCGCCGCAGTTCCCGCGGCCAAAACCTCATCGAACTACGCCGCAACTCGCGTCTCCCGACGCGGGTTTGCGGCGCGGGCGGTGGCCGTGGTCTTGGCGTGGTTAGGGGCGCGGCTTTGCGCCGAGGGTTTGCCCCCATGCAAATTATTCGCTGGGGGCAACCCGCGGCGCGAGCCGCGTCCCAGCCGTGTACCACCCGCGGCGAGATCCGCGGCGATGCCCGCAGCAGCACCGCGCGGCCGCCGAGCAGAGAACTCCCTGTCAGGAATTGACAGGAGAGTTCTTCACGCGCGGGGTTTGGCCGCGGCCCCGGGGCCGCGGCCAAACCCGCGGAGTGTGAATATTAACGCGGTTTCCCATAGGAAACCATGTTAATAAACTAGACGCGATTTGGCCGCGGTTTTGGCCACGGAAACCGCGTCGGGACCCGCGGCCATAACCGCGGCCAAAACAGTCATGTGAACAGGGCCTTAGAGGCGTTTCTCGGTGAGGTTTTGGATGAGGTTTGAGTCGAGGTTTTCACCCATACAAATTACTAGCCAGGACAAAAACCGTACCAAAAACCGCGCTGAAAAATGTGTCTAAAACACGCCTAAGAATTGACACGACACTTCTTTTTCAGTGCTTCCAAAGAAGCGCGTAAAAGCCTTATCGTGTGTGAACTACAACAAAGTTTTACATAGGAATCAATTAAATTAACTGGGGGCGTTTTGGAAGCGCTTTGGACGAGGTTTTGGGCGAGGAAACGCTCCGAAAACCTCATCCAAAACATTGTCCAAATAAGCTGTGTGAACATACCCTGTGGAGGCCTTGTAAGGGTCATTTTAACATAGAATTCATTGCTGGTTCTGTGTCAAATTCCACATTAAAATCCTCACACAAACCAACTCCTGTTCATTTGAGTGGGCAGTCAGTGTTGCAGATCTCGGACATGTCCATTCTATAAAGCGGGTCCTCTTCAGACTTGGCGTGATGCAGATTAGCCCCACTGATAAGCGTCTAACCTGCGTCCAAATTTGAGGTTAAAAATCGCCTCTGCAAATATAAAATCCTCAGCAGAAATCTCTTTTTTCTGAGGATTACGTATCAGATGTTTATTATATGAAAAAAAACTAACATGTCGACATAGCCCAACTCTCCTCCTACAGAGGACGGGGAGAGAAGGATTGAGCATTGTGAAATTCAGCGCTCGATGAGCACCTAAAGATCTGGAATCAGCTTACTCCCTTCTCCCCACTGACAATGCATGCTCAGTCATGTTTATAGGGGCCTCTTGTGTGATTGTTGTTGGCCACATCAGTGTTGAAGGTGTATAAGGGGCTTTTGCATATTTAGAAGCGGTATAGGTGGTAAAGTGGATTTTCCAAGACTTTTAAAAACCTCACTACCAACTCCCACTGTGCTAAAATAGAAGATGAACCCCTACTTACCTCTCCCACCACGACCATTCCCTCCGGTCCCTCACTGATGATGTCACGTCCATGGATCACAGGATGTGGCAGCCAATCACCGACCTCTGTGATCACATGCTGCGCTTGCAGATTGGTTGCAGCATTCCATGAACGTGACATCATCAGCGAGGGACTGGGGGGCAGAAGGGAGACACTGGAGCTCTGCAATGGTGGTGATGGGAGAGGGAACTATGGGTTAGCTTTCACTTTTAGAGGAGGTGGTAGGAACTTTCTAAAGGTCTTAGAAAACCCCTTTACCACCATAGCACTTATAATGCCTATAAATATGCCATAGCCCCATACTTATTACCAGTTGTCTTCTACTAACATCCCAGTAACAGATTGGAAACCACTCTGGTAAGTTATATTTTGAGCAATAACACAATTTCCAATACATTTCTCAAATCAATTCCTCGTGGTTTTTTAATATCTCTGCTTTCTGTCATGTACAGGAGTCCTCTGCTTTAGACGATCCCAACTTGTTAGAAGGGACCTTTGACAATAAGTTAATCAAAATATTAGGGTATGTTCACGCGGCTTAATTGCGGGGTGTACAGTACGGCCCGCAGTTATGTCGGGTGTTTGGGAGCTCGGCGCGCACTCCCGCGGCGCGGAGGAGGGGGCGACAGCCCGCCGGCCCCATAGACTGTCTTTACTCGCGGCCCGTAAGCGTCGTGAATAATTGCTGTGTCACTTATCTCCCCATATAATACGATTGTATTGTATGAGCAGGGAGCAGTGGCGTAATCCATAGTTCTCTATGAGAGCTGTGGGTTACCGTAATGATTGGGGCGCATTTAACTCATATTAGAGCGCAGTACGCTCTCAATACGTGGCGAAATGTGTCCCAAAATAAGCCGTGTGGACTTACCCTAAGGGTACAGTCACACGGCTGAATTGGACACTGAATTTTTAGCGTCAAACAGCATCAAAACCTTTCCTGAAACGCGCTTCTTCAGACGAGGTTATGACGAGGATTTGATCAGGTTTTGATGAGGTTTTCCAACACGGTTTTCTTTCCAAAACACCCATACGAATTAACAGCCAGGGCAAAAACAGCGTTTTAAGAGGCACCAACAATGTGTCTAAATCTGTGCCGAGAATTTGGACGAGGTTTTGCAGCTCTCGATTTACTTCACGGGGTTTTTCATCGTTGAAAACGCTTCAAGATTTGACACGAAACTTTTTTCAGCGCCCAAAGAAAAGCAAAATACGCATGGAAAAATCCTATCATGTGTGAACGACAATGTTATTTTACATAGGAATCAATGAAAATAAACTGTGAGCATGTTGGAGGCTTTTTTTTGACGTTGTCGCAGGAAACGCTCTGAAAACAACGCCCAAAACAGCCGTGTTAACCCGCCCTTACTCTGTTGGGACTCCCAGCGATCAGCTGTAATATGAGGGCAAATTTGGAAATAAGTGAACAATTTCCCTGCAGCGCCTCCACAGGAGAAAACAGACATTACCAAGTGTCCATTTAAATCAATGGGCTGTCTTTGTAATGAATGGACAGGACAGGTCCTCCAGTGCGAAAGATGCTCTTTATAACCACTCTCCACTCAGCCCAAAAGGTGAGAATCCTGAACACAGGACCTCTCTATGGTCTTAGAAATTGTATAACCGGGTGTCCAAAATTGGGTTTTGTAAAGTGGATAACATATTTAATAAGAACCTTTATAGCTGAATCCTAGGAGAAAAAAAAAATCTGCCCTGGGTATATGATGGGCACAAAGGTGCCGTTATCCCAGTCGTACCTTGTTAATGGAATACCCCTTTAATAACACGTGACCCAAAGCCCCGCAATCTATAAGAAGGGTGGGGGGAGCGTGCCACAATTCCCTAACATTGTACACAGACTTAAATGAAGGCCACCGGCAGCTCGCAGCCACAACAAGAGGACATCTTACATTCCTGCCTTGACTCCCAAGTTAGGGTAAAGTTCCTGTGATCATCCACTCTCCACTTGCGAGGAACGTGAGCTCTAATAATAGACAGGTTCTCTGCAGACTTGTGCAATATACTTAGGTCGGGTCCAAATATAGTCAAATTTTCCGCTGTGGATTTTTCCACAAATCCACAACAAAATCTGCATGTGTTACAGTAAAGGGGTTGTCTCACTACATCGATTCATTTTACCTCAGTCCTGTTTTCTTGGTTTCATTTTGAATTCAGGGGCATGTTTACTGGCTTCTACTAAGAGATGCCAGGTCTGTAGCTATAGCAACCAGTGCTGGCAGGCTATCAGGAGAGATCAAACAGGTCTGTAGCTATAGTGACTAGCACTGGCTGCCTATCAGGAGAGATCAAACAGGTCTGTAGCTATAGTGACTAGCACTGGCTGCCTATCAGGAGAGATCAAACAGGTCTGTAGCTATAGTGACTAGCACTGGCAGCCTATCATGAGAGATAGGACAGCTCTGTAGCTATAGCGACCTGAGGAGCTGATGCAGCCCATACAAGAAGGGATATCTAGGAACAGGTAGGACACAGTTAATGGACATATATTACAAAGTGACTTGTTTTTGCAAGATCTTTAACATAAAAAGCCATCCTTGTAGTGAGACAACCCCTTTAAGCTCCCAGTGGCTACAACTGCTAGTCAGCACCCCACGTTGGTGTCATGGGGGAACTGATCAGGCGGTGTTAAAAGGCCCCCCCCCCCCCATCTACATAATTGATAAGATGCCAGAGTCGCATTAACCACAGCACCTAATTAGTTGGAGGATTGGAGTTCTCTCTGGTACTGTGCAGAAATAACAACTAGCACCCGCCATGTATGGAGTGGGCTCAGCCCCTGAGCCCGCTCCGTACATAACTGCACACCCTGACAGGCAGAGATAGGTGCCAAAGATGGTCGCTTACCTCTGCCTGCCCGTCGTCCTGACCCGGATTATATCATGGTTGTGTTAACAAGCAAAGAGCATGGCTCGTGGGTCAAGCCCGCTTCATACCTGGCAGGTGCTGGCTGTTACCTATAGCTGTCACCTGCTGTAAGTGGCCAGGATTGGAGATAATGGCGATTTCAACCATTTAACCACTGTCAATGCAGCGCCGAGAATATTATGAAAGTGTGCAGTGCCCCCTTCCAACAATCTCTGGTGGGGACTAAAAATGACAGTAAAAAAGGAAAAATGTTTTTAAAAGTAGAAAAAAAATAAGAAAAAATCCTTTTCCTAGTTCTAAAAACTAAAGACAACAAAAATACAATATACAACAACATAACTTGTATCACCCCGTCCATAACAGTCCAAACGAATACACTGAAAACCTGTTGTTTATCCCACACAGTGAACGTCCTTTAAAAAAAATACAAAATCCAACGCCAGAAGTGTGAGTGTGTGTGTGAACAAAAGTGATCTAAAAATTGAAAATACCACAAATTAGCATCAACAAATCAATAAAAATAACGTAAAAATTTTTCTTAAGGTATCAAAAAATCATAAAAGCTATATACGGTACATTTGGGATAGTCAGAATCGGACCAACCCCTGGAATCAAATTAACTACAGACTCCTAAAATGTCATTTTTACCAAACAAACAGAGAACTTTTCTTTGTTTCCTATTTTTTAGTATCACTACACCACTACTAAATCACTACAACTGGTCCGACAAAAAAAAAAAAAAGCCTCCATGGCTCTTAGGATGTGGGAAGGAAAAAAGCGAATCTAAAAAAATAGTCCCATCATTCAGGGGTCAAATTGTGTTTGTTTTTACAACTTTTAGAATTTGTGGTGATGTTTTTTTTTTTTACATTTTCCATGTCACAATCTATATTTTAAAATAATTCTGAAATTCCATCATTTTCATTCTGGCCACCAAGCCTAAGAATTTCCCGAAACTTCCTGTTCTGTAGAGATCGCTTCTCTGCAGTCCACTTCTTAACATCACAAACAGGCTTACAAACAATATTACACCGATGTATAGTAGTATAATGTTGTACCGTGTTAGCCATAGAAAGTAGTAGAAGAGTGAAGAAATACCTTTTTCAGGCTAACTGAGTATATTTGATGGTGAGCTTTCGAGAGTACTAGCTCCCTTCTTCAGACCTATAACACCATGTCTGAAGAAGAGAGCTAGAACTCTTGAAAGCTTACTATCAAATATACTCAGTTAGCCTCTAAAAGGTATCGCCTGATTTCGTCACTCTTCTACTACCGATGTATAGAGAACACAGGATCCACCATTCACAACAGGCGATGGTCACAGCTCACCCTCCCGGGACACAGAGCATGCCCACGACATTCTCCCATAGAAGTCAGTGAGTCAGGCCTTGTTCACAGGATCCTTTATCTATGGAGCTGAAGTTAAGCAGATCTGTAAAAGCTGTTAAAAAATAAACTCAGACAAGATGGCCGCCCCCCATAATCATATACAGGCAGTCCTTGAATTTTAATAATTTAACAAGTTACAGTGACTAGGATTCAGGAGAGGGGTCATTGATCCAGGGATTTTTCTGATTGCCAGATTGGAGTCAGGAAGGAATTTTTCCCTAAAATGAGGACAATTGGCTTCTACCTCATTGGGGGTTTTTGCCTTCCTCTGGATCAACACCTTAGCACAACAGGCTGAACTAGATGGACGACTTGTCTTTTTTTAGCCTTACAAACTATGAAACTATGACTATGAAATGGATATCTGGACATAAAAATGCCACCTTCTTTATTGTAACACTTTAAAAACATTAAAAGTGGCAGCAAATAGAAAAGGAGACGAGTGATAGATCTCGCCTAACCTACGCATTTCAAGTTCATGTCAGACTCTTGATCACGGCCTCATTAAAAACTCAGGCTACCAGAATCCTGGGCGATACACGGACAGAGGCTTGTTGATGCGCACAGCAGGGTAAGCGAAACTAAGAGTCCTCGACTTACTTCGTTCTGATTCGCGACTGTCCTCTAGTGACGAAATAGGATTTATGGGGCGTGACTCGGTGCTGACGGCACACCCCATAACACTGGAGAGACGCAAAGTGGAAAAAAGGGGCGACATGTCCCTGCCCAAATTTGGTATATTTAAAACTGTCCTATTCTCTATATAAAGGAACTGTAGAACACCAAAGCTAGGCGCATTGTTGTTGGGAAGACACTATGACCCAGAGCAGAGAGCGTGGTCACCAACGGCGAGTATTAACCTGCTCTAAATCCTACCTCAGACATTGAGTAGGTTCCGCCAGAATCAGCGCTAAGTCCCCGTAACCCATAGGTCCTCATTATAAAGACTCGCTCTCCCAGGGCCCTGGGCTCCCATTGCAGTAACACCAACGGAGCGGGCTCCCTGTAACGTAGCTGGTACAAGGTGCGCTCACATCCCGGCCCTTAGTTACCTGCTGTCCCCTCCGCCACACTTCTTCCCGGCCGCCGACACTGTAATAATGCACCAATCAACACCCATATGTGGCATGCTGGCACTTGTATTTGTGGAACTACAAGTGCCAGCATGCCATACCACACGTGCACTAATCACATGGGTGCTGATTAGTACATGTGCTTAAAGGGGTTTTGCCACGATGTAATGTTGACGTGGGATCCTCCAAAATGGGTTTTTAATCACTTTTCTAAATATATGTGATTACAAAAATTGCAGCCTGAGAGAGCTACAGGCTGCCTTACCTGCCCTTAGTTACTTAAAAGCTTCTATTAGATACGACCTCACAAGAGCTGCTGGCCGGGCTTGCCCAGAGCACACTTACCTGATGAAAGGGAGCTGAAGAAGCTTTCAAGGCACCGGGTAGAAATATGTTGTGTTTTCTATACAGAATCCACTAGTTGTAGTGTGATTATTTGAGTGAACATTGCACACGATCCCTTATGCATGGCTCTGTAATCTGGCAGTCTCTCTCTCAGCTCCGCTTGACTTGTTTACTTTTGCTTCTTAGCAGATAAGGCACTTCCTGGCAAAACCCCTTTAACATGCTGCTGTGCCATACTGACACTCGTAGTTCCATAGTAGCTAATAGCCGTGGAACTACAAGTGCCAGCAATCCAAAGCAGCAGACGTTAAACACATGTACTAATCAGCAGCCATACAATTAGAACATCTGCTGCTGTGGCATGCTGGCACTTGTAGCTGCTGTGGAATTAAAAACGCCAGCATGCGACACCACACATGTACTAATTGTATGAGTGCGGATTAGTATGCGTGTTGAACACCTGCTGCTCTGACATGCTGGCACATATAGTTCCAAAGCAGATAGAAGCTGTCCAACTACAAGTGCCAGCACGCGACACCACACATGTACAAATTGTATGGGTGCTGATTAGTACATGTGTTTAGCACCTGCTGCTCTGACATGCTGGCACATGTAGTTCCACAGCAAATAGAAGCTGTGGAACTACAAGTGCCAGCATGCAACACCACACTTGCATTAAATATACCTGTTTGACTTACATACAAATTCAACTTAAGAACAAACCTACAATCCCTACCCCATTCCTAACCTGGGGATTGCTTGTACAGAAACCAGAATACAATCAGAAGATGTAATCAGCTAAGTAGGAAAGAAAATGTAACATTATGTGGTTTTAATTTGTAAAAGAAATATTAGCGATACCTTCCCTTTGAACATTGGGGAATATTCAGATTTTTCAGTCCACAATTTCACAAAACCCATTGTATCTTGCTATGGCTTTGAGGTAGTCCCAGCAATAAACCGAGACATGACCGCTACATCTGAATATGCTCAAAGGCTCCGTTCACACGTAGCATTAGATCTTTACAGTGCAAGCGTTTTACTGCATTTTCTCATGCAGCTACGAGCTGCCAGGTTTTGTAACATGTTTTTGTGTAAAAAAAAAAAAAAAAAAAGCACAAACATATAGAAAATACTTGACCTAAAATATAACTTTTAATATATGACATTAAAATATCCTAAAATATCCTATACTTATCCTTATAAACCAACACTAGACCCTACCTATCCAGAAAAAAAAAGGGGTTCACGTCCCAATAAGGACGACCCCAACAGGAACCTCACCTACTAATACTGTAACCTATTACCCACATTTTTCCCACAACGCGTTTTTGACCACAATTTTAAGAAACGGTGGCAAAACCCCTTTTTTTAAAAAAAATAAAAAAAATTCCTAAAAAAAAACACCACACAATTTTGGAAAACCACTGCAAAAACAATTACGACTACAACATAATCATAATAATAATCTTTATTTCTATAGTGCCAACATATTCCGCAGCACTTTACAAATTCTAGGGTAAACATACAAACATTACACATTCAGAGTACTTACAAATGAGACACAAGGTGTGAGGGCCCTGCTCGTGAGAGCTTACAATCTATTAGGTTGTATGGGTGAAACATACGTTAAGAAGTGCCAAGTTTACAATGGTCCGGCCATGTTTCATAAATAGGGGGTGGTTTACATGAAAAATGGATGAACCTGCCACCCAGACTGTACATCTATATACAGATAAGTGCCTGTGAGGGCCCAAGTGCAGGGAGTGACAGATGTGTGTGATAGCAGTTAGGGATCTTGGTGGGCCAGACCGAGACGATGGATTTTCAGGGCCCTCTTAAAACTATGAAGGTTGTGAATGTGCCTGATCGCCCGCGGTAGCACGTTCCAGAGAATTGGTGCCGCACGTGTGAAATCTTGTAGGCGGGCATGGGAGGTTCGGATGATTGAGGAATGTAGTCTGATATCATCAGCAGAGCGGAGAGCACGGGTAGGGCGGTAGACAGAGACTAGGGAGGATAGGATGAGCAGCGTGTGGAGAGCTTTATGGTGAGAGTGATGAGTTTATACTGTATCCTGTACTGGATGGGCAACCAGTGCAGTGACTGACACAGGGTAGAGGCATCAGTATAGCGGCTGGAGAGAAAGACAAGCCTGGCTGCTGCATTCTGGACAGATTGGAGAGGGGAGAGTTTGCAGAGAGGGAGACCGATAAGCAGGGAGTTGCAGTAGTCAAGACGAGAAAGAATAAGAGCAGTAATGAGAGTTTGAGTCGTTTCCAACATGAGAATAATCCTTTATGATGAGCCGAGCAAAGAGAGGAGAGTGGGACAGTGCAGGGACTGTGCTTACTGGACTCGGGGACCAATTTAACTTTGCAACATCCTGGACTCAACTACAAGATGATGCGGAGGAGATCAGGAGCGTAAGCGGCTGACACAGGAAGACCAAGGACATGCAAAGTCTATGGACAAGGCAGGAGTCAGGGAGCTGCAGCTTATGTCAGGAATTCCCGCAGACATCAGTAGACATATGTTTTTAGCCAGCATTGTGCCCCCCCCCTCCCATATTAAGCAGATGGCACCATCCCTCGCTAGATACCCATCGTCTACGGCCCCCTTTATGGGTGTGTAAGCTCTAATATATTCCAATCACTTCAGTTGGGGACATTTTTCCCAGCCGCTACTCTACCCTCCTCCCCCTTCCAGATCCAATCAATATATATTGTCAAACGTCCTTTGTCAGCATCGATCTAACTACATCATAAGCTTTAATTAGGGCACATTATGAGGAAGGTAAACACAGGCAGAGCTGAGGATGCCACAGAGCATGCCCACATCTGTAGCATACAGGATCTGTCTGCACATTACTTCCCATGGAAGGTGGCTCTTATAGATTATAAAAAGTATATCTGATAAGTAATATTTTTGGCCACAAAAGAACTACTACAGGCAAGCTTAAAGGGCTTTCTCACCATGTAGTTTCACAGGCAGCTTCAGATTCACACTTCCTGGTTAGACTGTGGGCGGGTCTATAGCAGTGACAGACATATCAGCTCTGCTGTTCCTAGCTATTTTTGACCACAAAAGAACTACTACAGGCAAGCTTAAAGGGTTTTCTCACCATGTAGTGTCACAGGCAGCTTTAGACTCACACTTCCTGGTCAGGCTGTGGGTGGCTCTATAGCAGTGATTGACAGATCAGCTCTGCTGTTCCTAGCTATTTTTGGCCACGAAAGAACTACTACAGGCAAGCTTAAAGGGTTTTCTCACCATGTAGTTTCACAGGCAGCTTTAGACTCCCTTCCTGGTCAGGCTGTGGGTGGTTCTATAGGAGAGATTGACATATCAGTTCTGCTGTTCCTACTTTTTATGGCCATGAAAAACTACAAACGGGAAAGCTTAAAGGGGTTTTCTCACCAGTATTTTTCACAGGCACTTTAGACCACACTTCCGGGTCAGGCTTGGTGGCTCTATACGTTGATTGACAATGTCTTCTGTTCCACTACTTTTGGGCCCACAGAAAAACTACTACAGGCAACTTAAAGGTTTTTCTCCCCCAGTATTTTTCACGGGGCCACACTTCCTGGTCAGGCTTGGGGGGCTCCTATAGAAGGATTGACAAACAGCTCTGCTTTTCCAGCTATTCTTGTTAAAAATTGACTTTGGTGAAAGAGTTAAGCTCTGTAGCCTTGTGTCCAACCATTTTCAGCATTGGGACCCAGGGCATAGAAAACTGAAATTTGGGCCTGCCCATACACAGTCACACTCCCCAGCCCTACCAACCCCCAACCACCCATATTATAAAAACAACTATGCTAAAAACCACACCCTACAAGACTTTTTGGCAATGCAGGGAAATCTTTGGCCCCCTTTTCTCCCCCCTGGTTTTTAACTGGTTGCACTTTTAAAAAACCAAAAAACTGTTAAAAAAAGCAAAGCCAATAAGATCCATTGGGCACACTGCTTAGTGTGCCTAATGGAAAAGATGGCCTTGGGGCCGTTGAAAAAATCATAAAGACCCCACCCCCTTTAAGGATCACCTCAACCATTAGGGTAGGGACACCCATCTTTGGGCCCCACCCACCTGGGGCAGGTGGCACCGATCCCTGCAGGTAATGCTTCAGATGCTGCGGCTGTTGTGGCCTTTCCTCCCCCTTTTGCTATTTTACAAATAAAAAACTAAAGTTACACATATTTGGAATCGCTGCGTTTGTAAAAGTCTGACCTTTAAAAAAAACACCCGTTTATTACCCCTATAAAAAACGGTGAAAAAAAAAAAACCAAATTTCCCAAAAAAATTGCGATTTTGACTTTTTAAAAATTCCCCTGGAAAATCTAAGTAACAAATTTGATAAATTTTTGTTTATAAAACAAAAAAAAAAATTCCAACAAAACATGAAATAATCCTTTATAAATGATCACCAAACAAGCAAATTGCAGTTTTTTGGAAATTTTTCAGGTCCCCAAAAAATTTAGAAGTACCCAGTCCCCGGTTAGAGCAGGATAGGGACTTACTTTGTGCTGAATTGAATTTGAAATGTAAGTCGGAACAGGTAATTTATTGTATGTAACTTAGGCACAAAAGGGATTTTTTTTTTAGTTTTGGAAAGTGCAGGGAAGGGTGTTTACATTTGTTTTGCTGTCTCTGCCCCTGTTAAGAAGATTTCACATCATTTCCACATCATGTCGGCTTTTGGCATCTGGAGCTTGTCTTTCCCAGCGGTATTGCTATGGAACATGGAACTACAAGTCCCACCCATCCCCAAAAGTCTCCTTTTAACAGGAAACAAATTTAAAACGGTCTAAGTCGGGGACTGTCTGCATTGTAATAAAAATAAATCACAAAGAATAAAAGTGATCAATAAAATTGCATCCGTACCACAATGACACCAATAAAAAGTACACCACACCCGCAAAATATAGCCCCTCACTCTGATCCATAGGTGGAAGTGCAAAAAAGGTTACTGGTTGCAGAAAATGGTGGAAATGTAAAAAAAAAAATAGAGAGCGTTGGGATTTTTTTTCTTTTTTTACAGTAACAAAACAAAGAAAACCCTACATATTTGATATTGCCGGAATCGTATCAACCTGCAGAATTCAGATAACACATCATTGATACCGAAAATTGAATGCCATAAACCTCCCTCTTCCTGCAATCATGGTGCACGTACGCTTTTATTTCACATTCTGCCACACTTTCCCTTGAAAAATTAGGGTTTTGGGTAAATTACATAATTAGAAAAGTAAATTTTTGTCCTGCAAAAAAAAAGCCCTTATTCATTTTGGGATAAAAAAAAAAAAAAAAAAAAAGGCTCTTGGAAGGCGGAGAGGAAAAACAAAACTCAGAAAATGGCTGTGACCTTAATTAGTGTGAACACTTGGAAGTAAGCGTTAGGTTTCCCTGCAGCGCCACCACAGGAGGAAGTAATCATTACAGAGAGTTCCTTTAAATCAATAGCTTATCTGTATAATACAGGACAGGACAGGTCCTCCAGAGTAAAGCCACTTTTTCAACATGTACCAAGTATATAGGTCCTGAACGGAGGTTCCTCATACTAACTTAGATTCCACTGATAGGAAACATGACATTGGGTTTTCTAAACAGAACAGGGCAACCAAATTTTAAAAAAAAATTTTTTTGAGAGCCCAGGAAACATGGTGGAGTGTTGCTGCAATACCGGCCACAACCTTTGGACAGCTGTGGTGCTGTTTCTGGCAGCTAATCCTGTATTGACCCACATACATTTCTTCTTCTGCTCACTACCTACCACACTAGGTCTTATCCAACGCAAGAAACACACAAAGATGGTGGAATTAGAAATATTCAGCAATAAAAAGGTCAATAGTGTAAGTTTGTCTGAGTCTTCTAGTATTGTAGTGACTGGTAGAGGAGCAGGATCAGAGCTGCATACACTATGGTCAGCGCAGAATGTTTTACTAAATCCAAGTGATGTCCTTGTGAGCGAGCCAGACGAGATAAAACAATCAACAGCGTCCAAGGCTGGAAGAAAAAGAAGCCCTATGTATCTCACACTCCCGCCAAATCCAGGAAAATAAAACCTATATAGTACCTTTTCCCCCTAAAACACAGAGGGAAGAGGGGGTGTGTCCTGAAAAGCCGTGTGTCCTGATGTCCCCTTTTTTGTCCCCGGGGTGTCCCCGGTGTCCCCGGGATGTCCGTTTTTGGGGAGGAGAGGTCCTGTTCCTGATGTCCTGTGTGGGAGGTCCGTGTGTCCCTTTATGTCTGGTTTTTAGGAGAGTCCGTGTGTCCTGATGTCGGTTTTTTTGGGAAGTCCTGTGTCCTGATGCCCGTGTGTGAGGGGAGGTCCGTTGTCCCCCCGGGGGTCTGTGTATGAGGAAGGGGTCCGTGTGTCCTGATGTCCGTGATGAGGAGAGTCCGTGTGCCCCCGATGTCGTGTTCCCAAAGTCTGTGATGAGGGAGAGGTCCGTGTGTCCTGATGCCGTGTGTCCCTGAGGTCCGGGTGTTGAGGTTTCCCTGGTCCTGAGGCCTGTGTCCTGGTCCTGTGTATGAGGAAGGTCCCGTGGTCCTGATGTCTGTGTATAGGAGAGGTCCTTTTTCCCCGATGTCCGTGTGTCCTGATGTCCGTGTTTTTCCTGTGTCCACGGTGTCCTGATGTCCATGTGTCCTGATGTTGTGTATGAGGAGAGTTTCCCTGGTTTTCCTGAGTCCGTTGTCCTGTGTCTGTGTATGAGGAAGGTCCGTGTGTCCCCGGGATGTCCTGTGTCCGAGTCTGGTAGAGGAAGGTCCGTGGTTTTCCCGATGTCCCGTGTGTCCTGAGGTCCGTGTTCCTGAGGGCCTGTGTCCTGAGGGCTGTGGGGGTCCGAGGTCTGTGGTCCTAGTCTTGTATAGGAGAGGGCGTGTGTCCCCGATGTCTTGTATAGGAAGGGCCGGTTCCTGATGTCCGTGTTTCCTGATGTCCGTGTGTCCTGATGTCCTGTGTGAGGGGATCCTGGTCCTATGTCGGAAAAGAGGAGGGGTCCGTGTGTCCTGAAGTCCGTTATGAGGAGAGGTCCGTGTGTCCTGATGTCTTTTGTGTCCTGATGTCTGTGTATAGGAAGGGTCCGGTTTTCCCCAAGCCCTTGGGTTGAGGGCCGTGTGTCCTAGGTCCGGTGTCCCTGGATGGGGCCGGGTCCTGATTCTGTGTATAGGGGAGGTCCGTGTGTCCGATGTCTGTTTTATAAAGGGGAGGGCCGTTGGTCCTGATGTCCGTGGTCCGAGCCCCCCTTGTCCGATGTCCGGTTTGGTCCTGGTCCTGATGTCTGTGTAGAGGAATCCGTGTGTCCTGATGTCCGGGTCCTGATGTCTGTGTAGAGGAGAGGCCTGTGTCCTGAGTCCTGTGTCCCCGAGGCCGTGTTTTTGAGGTCCGTGTGTCCGAGGGCTTTTAGAGGAAGGGCTTGTTTTCCTGATGCTGTGTTTAGGAGAGGTCCGTTGTCCCCGAATGTCTTGTATGAGAGAGGGCCGGGGGTGTCCTGAATGTCTGTGTATGAGGAAGGCGGGGTCCATGTCTGTGTAGAGGGGGTCCTTTTGTCCTATGTCTTTTGTATGAGGAGAGGTCCTGTGTCCTGATGTCCGTGTGCCCCCATTTTTGGGGTTGAGAGAGGGCGGGGCCTGATGTCCGTGTTTGAGGGGCCGTGTGTGAAGTCCTTGCCCCGATGCTGGTATAGGAGAAGGGCGTGGTCCATTTCTGGTATGAGAGAGGTTCCGTGTGTCCTGATGTCTGTGTGCCTGTGTCTTTGTTAGGAGAGCCGTGGTCCTATGTCTGTGTGTCCTGAGTCGTGTATGAGGGAAAATCCGTGTTTTCCGATGTTGGTATGAGAAAGGTTTCCGTGTGTCCTGATTCTGTGTATGGGGAGGTCTTTGTCCGATTCTGGATGAGGAGGGGCCGTGTGTCCTGATTTTCTTTGTGTCCTGATGTCTGTGTATGACAAGAGGTCTGTGTGTCCTGATGTCCGTGTGTGAGGAGAGGTCCGTGTGTCCTGATGTCCGTGTGTCCTGATTCCGTTTTCCTTTATTCGTGTTGAGGAGAGGTCCGTGTGTCCTGATGTCTTTTGGGGTATGACGAGAGGGGCCGTGTGTCCTGATTCTGTGTGTCCTGTGTCTGTGTATGAAGGGGGAGGTTTCCTGGTCCTTTGGGGCCTGTTAGAGGAAGTCCTTGTCCGATGTCTTGTATAGGAGAGGGCCGTGTGCCTGATGTCCCGTGGCCGAAGTCTGTGTATGAGGAGAGGTCCGTGTGTCCTATGTCTGTGAAAGAGAAGGTCCGTGTGGGCCTGAGTCTGGTGTCCTGATGCTGTTATAGAGAAGGGTCTTTTGAGGAAGGTCCCTGTGTGTCCCCCATGTCCGTGTATGAGGAAAAGGGCCGTGTCCCCCGAGTCCGTGTATGGGAAGGTCCGTTGTCCGATGTCTTGGGTTTAGGAGAGGTCCGTGTGTCCCTGATGTCTTGTGTCCTGAGTCTGTGAAGAGGGGAGGTCCGTGGTCCCCGAGTCCCGTGTATGAAAAGGGGAGGCCTTGTGGTCCTATGTCGTGTATGAGGGGAGGTCCGTGTGTCCTTTTTATGTCGTTGTCCTGATGTCTGGATAGGAGAGGTCCGGGTTTTCCCCCCGATGCCGTGTATGAGGGAGGCGTTGTCCTGATGTCGTGTATGAAAGGGAAGGGGCCGTTGTGTCCTGATGTCTGTGTATGAGGGGAAAGGGCCCTGTGTCCTGATGTCTGTGTATGAGGAAGGGCCCTGTGTCCCTGATGTCCGTGTGTCCCTGATGACCTGTGTCCTGATGTCTGTGTATAAAGGGGAGGGCCGTGTGTCCTGAAATGTCATGTATAGAGAGGGCCGTTTCCGATGTCTTTTTTGTGTCCCCAGTCTGTGTATGGGGGAGGTCCTGTGTCCTGAGTCGGTGTCCCTTTTCTGTGGCGTGATGTCTCTTTATGAGGAGAGGTCCGTGTGTCCTGATGTCTGTGTATGAGGAGAGGTCCGTGTGTCCTGATGTCTGTGTATTAGACATTAGACAATTACACTGGCTCTTCTCATCCTAATACACAGGCCTCAGGACACACAGACCTCTCACATCCTAATACACTCATGCAAGAGCTAGTATAAAAAAGCAATAAAGTGCAGGTTAGGACAAGTTCAAGATGCCATAAAGATTCCCAAAGACAAACATAACCCATCCTTGCGTCAGAGAGGAGTGGAGGCTATGTCCCCATGCAGCGCTCTGTGCTGCCTCTGCAGACTGCTGCATTTTCTTTATAATTAGATAGTGAGATATATCACCAGCATAGATCCACGACCTCTGGCAGCTGATAAACACGCTTTCATCTTGCTCCGCAACTCCCCAACTCTTGCAAGCGGTCTTCCGGGAGATTTTAAGTTGCTACACATGCTCCCCCAAATATTCCCTAAACCGCACCCATATTTGACATGACACTCCCCCTTTTACACAAAAGCCACACCCACCTTTTACAACTGTATGACACCTTTTAAGGGAAGCCTAATGGGTGAAGTAGCATCACCTGGCTTTCCTAGATGTCCTACAGCCTACCCGCTCTTTTCAAAAGGTGGTGAAGCACAAACCGTTTTTCCCCTACAGCCAGTCTAGCTATGGCATGGCTCCCTTCGCACCAAGTGGTGTCAGAGCAGCGTCTTATGATGCTTTACCCTTGTGCTATTACTATGCAGAGCATCTGGCTGCAGCAGACTTGCCAGCACTCCCAGGAGATCTCCCCTATTTCGGATTTCTAAAATTATTAATATTTTAAAAATATAATATTTTATATATATAAAATAATTTTTTTATAAAATTTTTATAATATAATATATAATATATATATTATATATAATTAATTATAATATTTTTTATATTAAAAATATTTTTTTTATTTTTTTTAATAAATAAATATTTTTATAATTAAAAAATTTTCAATTGTTGTTTTTTTTTGCCCCCAAAAGGCAAAATGGGGATCAACCAAATCACCAAGCACCCTGGTTTCAATTTGCAGAGATGTCCAAAGGGTTTAAAAGACAGAAGCCCCTCCCTCTGATAACCACCTAGATGCCACGGCCATTAGTGACAAAGGCATCTAGGGGGTTATATGGCTGAGATGTGTGCTAACTCAATTCCCAGTCGTTGCAGTGTGAGCTAAGCTATACATTACATCCGGGTCCTACTGTGGTTGGTGGGGTCCAGCTTCTGAGCCCACAACACCAAAAACCGCCGGAGACTTACCCCCCGGGGCCCCAAAACACTCCTTTTTTTCTCAGGGGGTCCCCCAAAGATCCAAAAAGCGGCAATATGCAGTGGGAAAGAAGAGGAGGCAAATGCAAGGAAGTAACATGATTGCAGGCTTAGACTACACAGGTTCAGAGCTGGGGCAAGGAAATTTTTGGGCCCTAGGCAAATAAGGCACGAAGTGTCCTCCAAATGGAGAATTCAGCCGACTTCATGCCTCCTTGCGCCCCCTTTTCTGCCTGGGATGAAGTGGCGCCCTAGGCGATCGCCTACCTTTGCCTACCCATCGTCCCGGCCCTGCACAGGGTCGGCAATCATGGAGAAACATAGGTGTGTGTAGGAGCGGAGCTAAACACACGAAAAGGACAGCTAAAAAAGCATTGAAACCGTCTCCTCAGCAGAAATGACGGGGGGATGCCCTTGGATTTCTGCAGCCGACTCTCACTTTGTAGTGGCAGTTTCTGTGCTGTTTTGGATAGAAATTGGCCTTATTTAATCTGCATTGTGGCTACGTGACCACAATCTGTGTGAAGAAAACTACGTGAGGACATCTCACCACCCTACTGCAGGTTATCTCCAGGGGATCGCAGACATGTGCTAGATCCTTTTTGCTGATACAATCCACAAGAATATTGCATTTCTGTTTTTAGATACAATATACTGAATAGATGGCTGTGACTCGCATGTAGAGGTCACACCTTCTGACAACTCGTCAAGACAACACTGCCAAGATAGTGCCGAGTCCTCCAAGGGTCAGGCCGCTGCTGTATCTGATGGTCATTGTCCTGAAACCCTAGGTGTCAAACCTCATCACAAAAGACCCAAGGTATCATTGCTCTAGCACTTCAAGTGTCAGTGTCCTAGGATCAGGGAATTCATATTTTGGGACACTGTCCTAGGTATCTGGGCAGTAGGGTTTGGTATGTTGTGGTTTTTGGATTTGGAGAGTCAGGGCATCATTATTTAGGCACAAATGTTAGAATGCCATGACCCTGTACCCCAATGAGCAGAGCCCTGAACCCGAAGGGTCAGTGTGTCCCTGAACTGTATCCCAAGAGTCAGTGTGTCACTGCCTTGTACCCCAATGGTCACTATGTCACCACCTTGTACCCCAATGGTCAGTGTGTCACCGCCTTGTACCCCAATGGTCAGTGCGTCACTGCCTTGTACCCCAATGGTCAGTGTGTCACTGCCTTGTACCCCAATGGTCACTATGTCACCACCTTGTACCCCAATGGTCAGTGCGTCACTGCATTGTACCCCAATGGTCAGTGCGTCACTGCCTTGTACCCCAATGGTCAGTGTGTCACTGCCTTGTACCCCAATGGTCAGTGCGTCACTGCCTTGTACCCCAATGGTCAGTGAATCACTGCCTTGTACCCCAATGGTCAATGCGTAACTGCCTTGTAACCCAATGGTCAGTGCGTCACTGCCTTGTACCCCAATGGTCAGTGCGTCACTCTTACCCCAATGGTTAGTGCGTCACTGCATTGTACCCCAATGGTCAGTGCGTCACTGCATTGTACCCCAATGGTCAGTGCGTCACTGCATTGTACCCCAATAGTCAGTGCGTCACTGCCTTGTACCCCAATATCAGTGCGTCACTGCATTGTACCCCAATGTCATGCTCACTGCCTTGTACCCCAATGGTCAGTGCGTCACTGCATTGTACCCCAATGGTCAGTGCGTCACTGCCTTGTACCCCAATGGTCAGTGCGTCACTGCCTTGTACCCCAATGGTCAGTGCGTCACTGCCCTGTACCCCACAGAGCAGAGCCCTGTACCCCAAGAGTCAGTGTGTCATTGCCTTGTACCCCAATAGTTAGTATGTCACCACATTGTACCCCACTGGTCAGTGCATCACTGCCCTGTATCCCAAGGAGCAGAGCCCTGTACCCAAACAGCCAGTGTGTCCCTCTATCCAATGATCCGCTGACCAGTGTTCCATTACCCTGTACACTCGGGATCAGTGTGAGCCTGTATCCAGTGTCAGTGTCTCCTTGTGCTGTACCCCAGGTGTGAATGCGTTGTCGTTCTGCACCCGTGTCAGTATCTTCTAGGGCACGGGTGTCAAACTGCGGCCCTTCAGCTGTTGGGAAACTACAACTCCCATCATTCCCACTGTTCTAGATTATATAAATGCACAGACATCATCTAGAGCAGGCATCCTCGAACGGCGGCCCTCCAGCTGTTGGGAAACTACAACTCCCATCATTCCCACTGTTATAGATTATATAAATGCACAGACATCATCTAGAGCAGGCATCCTCGAACGGCGGCCCTCCAGCTGTCGGGAAACTACAACTCCCATCATGCCCACTGTTATAGATTATATAAATGCATGATGGGAGTTGTAGTTTGAGGATGCCTGGTCTAGAGCCTGCGTGATCTGAATACAGTCACACTGTGTGTCCACAAAGCGACAAACACCTGCAGATCCACACTACACATAGGAGTCACCAGCAGAACAATGTATATGTCTGTGCGAGACGCGAATAAATATCCAGCGCTGGGTTTACTTACACAAGACGCCTGCAGGACAAGCGTGCGCAGCCCTAATCCCTCAGCATATACCGCCACGCCGCTGCATACACACACCACCAATGGACTGGCCTTGGAACCAGTAACTACAACACAGCATTAACCCCTTGCTTACGGCATCCGGGGCTTATCTAGGTCCGTACCCTCCGCACTTGTAGCAGGCTCGGGGGACAAGCCCCCTCATCTCTTTCTACCTATAGCAGCCTATTGTGTGTTGGAGTGTAAGCTCTGCAGGACAGAAGTGGATTTACATTCTTATACACATTGAAGGTCAACGACAAAGATGGCCTAAAAAAAAAGATGACAGTAGACAAAAAAAAAACGTATATAGAACACGGATAGGATTCAAGGCCCATAGAAATCAGCATCACACCAACATGATCAAATTCACTTTAAAGGGAACCTGTCACATAGTTTATGCCCCCCTTGCTGAGGACAGCACAAGCCAGTGTCAGACCTGCTGTTTCCAGCGCTGTGTCCCTTATTCTGTAAGATGCTGCAGTTTTAGAGCATTTACCCCTCAAATCTTATTCATGAGCAGGTTTTAGCCCCACCCACCAATTGCTAGCTCCTCCCACTGACAGTTATTCACCTGTTTCTACCTATTCAAAGTAATAGGTTTGTCAGTTGAGGTGGGCGGGGCTAGCCTCAGGTGGGCGGGGTTTGAAAGAAAAAAAACTGACACTCTGAATGACTCTTCTGGCTGAAAACTGCAGATTTGAGGATTAAAGTGGTTGTCTCACTACAAAGATTGCTGCTTTTTATGTTAAAGATATTGCAAAAACAAGCCACTTTGCAATATGTGTCCATTAACAGTTTCCTAACCCATTCCCAATATCCCCTCTTGTTGGGCTGCATCGCTCCTCAGGGCCTAAGCTACAGACCTTTTGGATCTCTCCAATAGGGCCAGCACTGGTTGTTATACTACAGACCTTTTGAAACTCTCCTGATTAGGCTGCCACACTGGTTGCTATAGCTACAGACCTGTTTTATCTCTCCTGATAGGCTGCCACACTGGTCGCTATAGCTACAGACCTGTTTGATCTCTCCTGATAGGCTGCCAGCACTGGTTGCTATAGCTACAGACCTGTTTGATCTCTCCTGATGGGCTGCCAGCACTGGTTGCTATAGCTACAGACCTGTGTGATCTCTCCTGATAGCCTTGCCGCACTGGTTGCATAGCTACAGACCGTTTGATCTCTCCTGATAGGCTGCCAGCACTGGTTGCTATAGCTACAGACCTGTTTGATCTCTCCTGATAGGCTGCCAGCATTGGTTGCTACAGCTACATACCTGGCTTCTACTGCAGCCTAGTAGAAGCCAGTAAACACACCCCTGAATTCAAAATGAAACCAAGAAAACAGGACTGAGGTGAATCAATGTAGTGAGACACCCCTTTAAATAAACGAAAACTCCAGCATCTTACAGAATAAGGGGCACAGCGCTGGGAACAGCAGGTCTGACACTGGCTTGTTCTGTCCTCAGCAAGGGGGGCATAATCTAGGTGACAGGTTCTCTTTAAGGCTATGTTCACACGGCGTAATTGCGGCGTGTACAGTATGCGGCGCAATACACTGGGTGTATTGGGAGTCGCGCTGATCAGCACCCCGTCAGACCCATTAACAGTCATTACTCACGGTGCGTAATCGCCGCAAGTAATTGACATGTCACTTATCTCCCCACGCGTACAATACGATCGCATTGTACGAGCGGGGAGAGGAGGTGTAATCCATAGTTCTCTACGAAAGCTATGGATTACCGAAACTGCGGCGCGCATCTGTTAAGCGCAAATATGTGGCAAAATGCGCGCCGCAATTACGCCCTGTGAACATATTCTAATAGTACATAACAATCAAACGGGGCGGTCACAGTGCAGAAAAGCAACGAAGACATGAAAACAACCAGACAGGACGGTGTGCCAAAGGCAGAACGCGAATCGCGGGTGGAAAATGGACACATCAGAGTAACTGACTAAGCATAAGGGTGAGTTCACACCGGTGATTTTGATGCGGTTTCTGCGCCCAGTGTTGAAAAAGTCATCAAAACAAGGATGTAGTTCACACGTGACAAGGTTTTTCCACGCGTTTTACGCGCTTCTTTGGACGCTTAAAAAGAAATTTCATGTAAATTCTTCAAAGCTAAAAATTCTCTAGGAACCAATGGAGAGCTTCAGAACCTCAGCGCAGTGTTTGATGCACTTCTGCCTCGTTTTCGGCGCGGTTTTAGCCCTGGCTATTTATTTTATGGGTGTTTCAGGAAGAAAACAGTGTTGGAAAACCTCATCCAAAACCTGATTACATCCTCATCTGATAAGTGCTGCACTGAGGCGCTTTTTAGCCGAGGTTTTCACGCCGATTGGGACACAGAAAAATCAGTGTTCAAATCGGCCGTGTGAACATACCCTGAGGTACTTCTGAAGCGCTGACAGCCGGCTCCCATTGACTTCTTTCCGGGAAGAAGTGACATGTCCGCTCTTTCTCCCGGCGCATATTGTACGCCGGGGAAAACATTGACTAATCTTAGTTCTCAAAGAGAGAGCTATGAATTACCGTATTTGCAGGGCGCAATTCAGGTGTATTGCAGCACAATTACGTGACAAATTACACCCTGTAAATACGCCGTGTGAACATACCTCAAGACTGTCCTAGTTACCCATAGCAACCAGAGCCCATAGCAACCAATCAGAGCTCATAGTGACCAATCAGAATCCATAGCAACCAATCAGAACTCATAGCAATTAGAGCCCATAGCAACCAATCAGAACTCATAGCAACTAGAGCCCATAGCCACCAATCAGCGCTCATAGCGACCAATCAGCGCTCATAGCTACCAATCAGAGCTCATAGCCACCAATCAGAGCTCATAGCCACCAATCAGAGCTCATAGCCACCAATCAGAGCTCATAGCCACCAATCAGAGCCCATAGCAACCAATCGGAGCCCATAGCAACCAATCGGAGCGCATAGTGACCAATCGGAGTGCATAGTGACCAATCGGAGCGCATAGTGACCAATCAGAGCCCATAGCGACCAATCAGAGCCCATAGCGACCAATCAGAACCCATAGCGATCAATCGGAGCCCATAGCGATCAATCGGAACCCATAGTGACCAATCGGAACCCATAGCGACCAATCAGAGCTCATAGCGACCAATCAGAGCTCATAGCGACCAATCAGAGCCCATAGCGACCAATCGGAGCCCATAGCAACCAATCAGAGCTCATAGCAACCAATCAGAGCCCATAGCGACCAATCAGAATACAGCTTACATTTATTTTACTGCTTTGGGAAAATGAAGGCTGATCTCTGTTGCTTGGGGCTCTCAGCGGTTTCTATGGTCAACAAGGACACTCTTATGCTTAACAGTTGTCTTAAATGAGGTCCATCACTCATCTATGTTCCCACCATAGACACTGATGTCACATGGATAGGCTTGGCCATAAGTATCTGAGAGGTGCAGGTCCCACCTATCTCTAGAGCCTCTCTGTTTTGAGCACCATGGCGCGCTTGGCTGTACCCGGAACTCCAATTGCTTTCAATAGGAGAGTCCCGACCACCACTCAATTTAAAACCTAGAGGCTTCAGGGCTCATTCGAGATAGGTGCTGGTTCCAGCTGTAGGAACCACACATCTCAGACATCAATGGCCAGGCCTCTCGATAGGTCATCAAGGTCTACGGTGGGAACCCCCTTTAATAAATAGTAGTCAAGACCATATACAAAGAAACTAGATCAAAGAAATAAAAATTGACAAGTACCAGAGTATGACAGCGATAAAACCCTCATGAGTCCAAACACCATGTAACTCCCCGTAGATACTTGGGCACACCACCTCCAGTACTCTCGCACATTTTGTCGCCAAGCTTTTTCAAAAGGTCCCCTTTAAAAAACTGGCCTAACTTTAGTCCTTTAAAAAAAAAAAAAAAAAGCTTTGGCAGCAAAAAGCTCGTCCGTCCCCTCACATCAGGGTTGGTCCTGTCTGGACTATTGAGGTTTTATGGTTGTATTACTTTGGTACTTACCTATGAATTGTTTTTGTTTTTTATATGGCCATGATTATTTATTATTGGTACTTCTGAATTACGCAGTTGATTCACATTACTATGACCACTTCCTACTTTTGACCTCATGAAGGATGTCCTGGGTGGTGCGCTGGCTTGGTGGGCTATATAGGGTGTGATAGGCTGTCTGCACAGATATTCCTCGTTGCTGTGATGGGTAAAAGGGGCAATTTCTCAGAGGTGCCAAATGGGATGATTATTGGCTTCTGAGCCAAGGGTGTTGATATTCCTGAAACTGCAAAGTTTGTGAACTGTTGGCGGCTGCTGTGGTGAAACTGTATCGTGAGTGGAGAAATGGTGTGGAAACTGCGGACTGATGTCGGAGGTGAATGCTGGCTATAAAGGTGTGCAGGGGAGGAGGATACAGTAGAGGGGAGCAGCTCACTGCCAAATTGACCCAGTGGGTACCAAGACTTGTATCTAACACAACAGTTCAGCTAACTCTGTGTATGGGGCCCTGGAGCAGACGGATGTCACTGCACCTCTACTAACCCTACTGTGTATGGGGCCCAGGAGCAGACTGATGTCACTGCACCTCTGCTAACCCTACTGTGCATGGGGCCCCGGAGAAGAAGGATGTCACTGCACCTCTGCTAACCCCTGGTGTATGGGGCCCGAAACAGACGGATGTCACTGCACCGCTGCTAACCCTACTGTGTATGGGGCCCAGGAGCAGACGGATGTCACTGCACCTCTGCTAACCCTACTGTGTATGGGACCCTGGAGAAGACGGATGTCACTGCACCTCTGCTAACCCTACTGTGTAGGGGGCCCAGAGTAGACGGATGTCACTGCACCTCTGCTCACCCTACTGTGTATGGGACCCCGGAGCAGACGGATGTCACTGCACCTCTGCTAACCCTACTGTGTATGGGGCCCCAGAGCAGACGGATGTCACTGCACCTCTGCTAACCCTACTGTGTATGTGGCCCGGGAGCAGACGGATGTCACTGCACCTCTGCTAACCCTACTGTGTATGGGGCCCGGAGCAGACGGATGTCACTGCACCTCTGCTAACCCTACTGTGTATGGAGCCCAGGAGCAGACGGATGTCACTGCACCTCTGCTAACCCTACTGTGTGTGGGGCCCAGGAGCAGACGGATGTCACTGCACCGCTGCTAACCCTACTGTGTATGGGCCCGAAACAGACGGATGTCACTGCACCGCTGCTAACCCTACTGTGTTATGGGCCATGGACAGTACGGATGTCACTGCACTCTCTCACCCACTGGTGTATGGGACCCGGAGCAGACGGATGTCACTGCACCTCTGCTAACCCTACTGTGTATGGGGCCCCGGAAGGACAGATGTCACTGCAACCTTGGCTAACCCAACTGTGTATGGAGCCCGAGCAGACGGATTTTCACTGCATTTTGGGCTAACCCTACTGTGATGGAGCCCCTGGAGCAGACGGATGTCACTGCACCCCTGCTCCACCCTACTGTGTATGGGGCCCCAGAGCAGACGGATGTCACTGCACCTCTGCTAACCCTACTGTGTATGGGGCCCCGGAGCAGACGGATGTCACTGCACCTCTGCTAACCCTACTGTGTATGGGGCCCCGGAGCAGACGGATGTCACTGCATCTCTGCAAACCCCTACTGTGTATGGGGCCCTGGAGCAGACGGATGTCACTGCACCTCTGCTAACCCTACTGTGTATGGGGCCCCAGAGCAGACGGATGTCACTGCACCTCTGCTAACCCTACTGTGTATGGGGCCCCGGAGCAGACGGAGGTCACTGCACCTCTGCTAACCCTACTGTGTATGGGGCCCCGGAGCAGACGGATGTCACTGCACCTCTGCTAACCCTACTGTGTATGGGCCCCGGAGCAGACGGATGTCACTGCACCGCTGCTACCCTACTGTGTATGGGGCCCCGGAGCAGACAGATGTCACTGCACCTCTGCTAACCCTACTGTGTATGGGGCCCGGAGCAGACGGATGTCACTGCACCTCTGCTAACCCTACTGTGTATGGGGCCCCCGGAGCAGACGGATGTCACTGCATCTCTGCTAACCCTACTGTGTATGGAGCCCCGGAGCAGAAGGATGTCACTGCACCGCTGCTAACCCTACTGTGTATGGGGCCCCGGAGCAGACGGATGTCACTGCACCTCTGCTAACCCTACTGTGTATGGGGCCCCAGAGCAGACGGATGTCACTGCACCTCTGCTAACCCTACTGTGTATGGGACTCTGGAGCAGACGGATGTCACTGCACCTCTGCTAACCTAACTGCATTGGCAGAAAAGGCTTCAATTATCACAGCAGTATCAGGACCTCTGCTGATTGGCAAAGGGTTGTTTTCTCTGATGAGTCCCGTTTTTTGCTTCATTAATTGAATGCATCAGACGAGAAACATCAAAGAACAAACCGCTTGCAACCATTGCTGGAAGAACACAAATTGGTAGTGTCAGTGTTATAGTCTGGGGAATGTTTTTGTGACATCCTCTCGGCCACTCATCCAATTTGGGCAGAAGACCATCTTTTCTGATCACGTACACCCATAAATGGTAATTGTCTTCCATGGGGCGGATGTGATCTTTCAGCAAGACAATGCGACATGTCACACAGCTAGAAATGTCTGACATTTGTTGAAAGGACAGGACCCAGACTTCCAAGTACTACCCTAGCCTCTAGATCCCAAGACTTGAAGCCAATTGAGCCTGTGAGGGGCCCCTGGATGGTGGTGTTGGCTCTATGGCCCCTCAGCAGCTGTGGGTGCAGTCAGCATGTGGGGCCCCTGGATGGTGGTGTTGGCTCTATGGCCCCTCCAGCACTGTGGGATGCAGTCGGCATGTGGGGCCCCTGGATGGTGGTGTTGGCTCTATGGCCCCTCCAGCAGCTGTGGGATGCAGTCAGCATGTGGGGCCCCTGGATGGTGGTGTTGGCTCTATGCTCCTCCAGCAGCTGTGGGTGCAGTCAGCATATGGGGCCCCCCTGGATGGTGTGTGGTCTCTATGGCCCCTCCCATCAGCTGTGGGATGCAGTCAGCATGTGGGAGCCCCTGGATGATGGTGTTGGCTCTATGGACCCTCCAGCAGCTGTGGGGTGCAGTCAGCATGTGGGGCCCCTGGATGGTGATGTTGTCTCTATGGACCCTCCAGCAGCTGTGGGTGCAGTCAGCATGTGGGGCCCCTTGATGGTGGTGTTGGCTCTATGGGTCCTCCAGCAGCTGTGGGATGCAGTCAGCATGTGGGGCCCCTGGATGGTGGTGTTGGCTCTATGGCTCTCCATCAGCTGTGGGGTGCAGTCAGCATGTGGGGCCCCTGGATGGTGGTGTTGGCTCTATGGCTCCTCCAGCAGCTGTGGGTGCAGTCTGCATGTGGTTGGCCCTGGATGGTGGTGTTGGCTCTATGGACCCTCCAGCACTGTGGGTGCAGTCAGCATGTGGGGCCCTTGATGGTGGTGTCAGCGTCTATGGGGCTCCAGCACTGGGATGAGTCAGCATGTGGGGCCCCTGGATGGTGGTGTTGGCTCTATGTCTCCTCCAGCAGCTGTGACCACCCTATTTGTTATGTACTAATAATGTAATATTAGTAATGTTGATGTTGTGATTACTTTGTTCATTGCATATTATTGTTTTTCAGCAATGGACTGGTTCTTTCATCCCTAGAAATTACCTATACCCGTCATATCTGCTTGGTAAGTAGTAAGCTCTTCAGGACAGTAAGGATTCCTAACGTAAATTTCGTCTTGGCCCCTTTCCTCCTGGACAGCCTCTAACTCATGACTAACTCTCATCACCCATTGGGCCCTACTCATTGGGAGCACAGAAATTTAGAGTTGCGGTCGGGTTGGTACCTTTGTGTTTAAGACTAGTGTTGATCGATTTATTCGAGATCGGCAAAAATCGAGACGATTTTCGATTCTTAGAAAATCATTTCGATCTGATCGTCATTTCCCATTAAAGTCAATGCACAGTGAAAATGGCGCGGTGTCGATTGCAATTTTCTTTACCCGATTTTACTGGGAATAATTGGAACGATTGAGAAACCGGTAAAAAAAAATCGACTCGATCTCTGGAAAAATCGATCATCTCTATTTAAGACTTACCATGAAACAGCGACGGGTAACCCCTCGTCAGTACATGTGGTTCAGTCCATAGGAAACAAGCGTCTGCTGCATATACATGGCGCCGCTTATCCTTAGGCACAATAATGGACAGGAGAGCGTCTTGTAGATCTCGGTCTCCTGACAGCAGACGGTCAGCCCCTGTAGTCATTCCACAGTTTGTCAGGATCTATGGCAGGGGTCTTCAACGTCGGCTCTCCAGCTGTTGGGAAACTACAACTCCCATCATGCGTTTATATCATCTATATCAGTGGGCATGATGGGAGATGTAGTTTCCCAACAGCTGGAGGGTCAACGTTGCAGGCCCCTAATCTATGGGGTCTTCTCAGGGGTGCAATGAATTTGCTATATAGGCAGCACAAGAAGTCGTTGCGCACCATCACAGCCCATAGCAGAGGCGCTGGAAAGTCCTCATTATAACGGTTGGCTCCAGCGCATGGGACATCGTGCTCGCTGCCAGAGCAGAAACATATCATTATACTGGAGACACCAGATCCTCCCAGTCTGTTCCTATCCCACCTGCTGGGACAACACCACAGACCCCGTCTACAGTCCTGCTGTAATCTCTATACAGCCCTCGCTTCATTCCAGGGCTTAGAGTCATTAGAACCCAAATACGGTTCCTCCATGTGCCCCCCTCCCTGAAGTAAGCAGCTACGCTCTGGAGTATGTTGGTGCCATTGCAGAGAGTGCAGAACTAACCTGACAGATTTCACCAGCCGGTGCTTCTTTATGTCCTCCTCGCTGAAAGAAAAGTGCATTCTGGGTGTCCTAGGAACCAGCAGGGTACCCCGGCTTCTGGAGGGCATAGGGTGTATGGAGGTCCTCCGTGGTTATACCCCCGGGGACAGAAGTTTAGAGAGATAAGAAAATCCTTTCCTCCGCAGTCAGAGGGACTGAAGCAGCGGTGGCAGCGTCCTAGCAGTGCGAGGCGTGCACCGTGCACACACTGACTATGCACACCCCCTCTGGGCAGCCAGGGCTACAAGTCCTGGAAATGGATTACACTGGAGGGCGGCGGTCCTATTACATAAGAGGGTTACTCCGCACCAGTTAACCCTTCGGCTACAGAACGAGGACATAGTGTGGGGGGGGGGGTGTCATAGAAAAAGGAAGGCTGATGGGATAGAGGGACGGACGCCGGCAGAACATCTCGATCCTGAACATCAGATCCGACAAAAACGCTCAAAAGAATTTTTAAAATGTTTCTGTCCATTAGAAACTTCTGTTGGTGTCGGGTCCAGGGTTATTGGCGAGTGGTGGTTGTGCCCATCAGATCCGCGTGACTACATAGGAGGTTGGAGATCTCATGTCCATGAACAAGAGGTCTATAAGCCAATACTACCTCCCGTCTGTAAACACCAACCCCAAAATCAGCAGCCACTTTAGAGTCGGAGTATTACATAGGCACAGAGCTCTATTTGGCCCTCGTTCACACATGCATTGGGGGATCTGAACCTCCGCAAGTTCTCCCCGTAAAAATAGGGGAACAAAACGCTAATTTTTCAGTGACAAAGATGGACGCAGCAGAGGCAACCCGCCGGACCCAGAGTAGACAACGGGAGCCATTGGGTGCAGCTCATGTCCATTGAAAAATGGGTCCGTTTGCAGCAGGCCTAGGATGTACAGTGGAGCAAAAAAGTATTTAGTCAGCCACCAATTGTGCAAGTTCTCCATCTAAAAATAATGAGAGATTCCTGTAACTGACATCATAGGTCGCCCTCAACTATGAGAGACAAAAGGAGAAAACAAATCCAGAAAATCCCATTGTCCGATCTGGAAAGAATTTATTTGCAAATTATGGTTGAAAATAAGTATTTGGTCCCCTACAAACAAGCAGGATTTCTGGCTCTCACCTGTAACTTCTTCTCTAAGAGGCTCCTCCGTCCTCCACTCATTACCTGTAGTAATGGCTCCTTGTTATCAGTATAAAGACACCTGTCCACCACCTCAAACAGTCACACTCCAAACTCCACTATGGTGAAGACCAAAGAGCTGTCGGAGGACACCAGAAACAAAACTGTACCCCTGCCCCAGGCTGGGAAGACTGAATCTGCAATAGGCGAGCAGCTTGGTGTGAAGAAATCAACTGTGGGAGCAATAATTAGAAAATGGAAGACATACAAGACCACTGATAATCTCCCTCCATCTGGGGCTCCACGCAAGATCTCACGCCGTGGGGTCAAAATGATCACAAGAACAGTGAACGAAAATCCCAGAACCACAAGGGGGACCTAGTGACCTGCAGAGAGCTGGGACCAACGTAACAAAGGCTACCATCAGTAACACACTACACCACCAGGGACTCAGGTCCTGCAGTGCCAGACGTGTCCCCCTGCTTAAGCCAGTACATGTCCGGGCCCGTCTGAAGTTTGCTAGCGAGCATTTGGATGATCCAGAAGAGAATTGGGAGAAGGTCATATGGTCAGATGAAACCAAAGTACAACTGTTTGGTAGAAACACAACTCGTCATGCTTGGGGGAGAGAGAAGGCTGAGCTGTATCCAAAGAACACCAGACCTACTGTGAAGCATGGGGGGTAACATCAAGCTTTGGGGCTGTTTCTCTGCAAAGGGACGAGGATGACTGATCCGTGTACATGAAAGAATGAATGGGGCCATGTATCATGAGATTTTGAGGCAAACCTCCTTCCATCAGAAAGGGCGCTGAAGATGAAACCTGGCTGTGTCCTTTAGCATGACAATGATCCCAAGCACACTGCCAGGGCAGCAGAGGAGTGGCTTCTTAAGAAGCATTTCAAGGTCCTTGAGTGAACTAGCCAGTCTCCAGATCTCAACCCCATAGAAAACCTTTTTAGGGAGTTGAAGGTCCGTGTTGCCCAGTGACGGCCCCAAAACATCAGTGCTCTAGAGGAGATCTGCATGGAGGAATGGGCCAACATAACAGTGTGGGGAAATCTTGTGAAGACTTACAGAAAATGTTTGACCTCTGACATTGCCAACAAAGGATACATAAACTATTGAGATAAACTTTTGCTGTTGACCAAATACTTATTTTCCACCAGAATTTGCAAATAAATTCTTTCCAAATCAGACAATGTGATTTTCTGGATTTGTTTTCTCATTTTGTCTCTCATAGTTGAGGTCGACCTATGATGTCAGTTACAGCCGCTCTCATCTTTGTAAGTGGGAGAACTTGCACAATTGGGGGCTGACTAAATACTTTTTTTGCCCACTGTACCTGCCTTATACACTCAGAGTGAAGAATTGTTAGGGAGAGTTTGGATTCTTTGCGAATCCCCAAATCCAATGCATATTAATTCTTGTAACTTTTCGAAAAAATCCTGTGGGTTAAGTTAATGGCAACCTGGTCAATTGTCTAGGAGGACCTCCATTTCCTAATGTGCCCCCTGAAGATGGGAATTTTAGCAATAAAGTCACCTCGTACTATTTAAGGGACGAGGTAAGATTAATTTTATTATTACAGGCTATCTATATGAGCTCAAATGACAGAAAACACACTCGAGTGGAGGGGAACCTCCTTATTGCCTGTAGCCCCAATTTCTGTACAACTGATCCTTCTGGTACCAAGTCACTCTATAAAGGCCATTATGTATAAGGGACTATATTGGGGAAATGGGAAGAGGGTCGAGGAAGCCTCCGTTGCAGGGTTTGGACTGGAACGCGCAGTCCTATGCAGGGAGTAGCCAAAAATTTTACTTGGAAAGGTCTGAGGACGATGACATAATTTACTCACAGCGCTTCCATACACTACGTCCTTACGCTTCTTGGCTTCTTGACTCAGGACTGGTAAGGATACCTCACGGGTGTTCTAACAGGAAAGGGTGCTGGCCCGTCAAACCAGCCCAATACTGCATGTCCACCATTTGTCCCTTCCTCTGCCAACATTGTATCGCTCTCCAAGGAGAAGAGGCAGCCTATATTATATTCATTTGGGCGCTATAGATAGTCCTGTCCTCAAAACAATCAAAATCAGCTGAAAGACCTGTTGGAACATCTATGGTAGCATCTAAATACCAGTTTTTGTGTCATACTCTCCAACCTTTCCAGGAGATCTAAACCCCACCAGGAGGATCACCCCTGATCCACCCAGGAATACCCATGATCCACCTGGGAACATTCATTTGACAGAGCCAATGGGCATGGTGGGCCTTTTGGGCAGGGCTGGGGCTGCTTTTCAGGAGGAGAAGTAGAGAAAGAGGGAGGCAGAAAGCAGGTATGTATAGTCATGTACAGTAGCGTGGGCCCCAAGAACCAGCTCCACTGGTGGACTCCAAGCATCAACTTCACCACTGAGCCCCAGGAATCATCTCCACTGGTGGCCCCAAGAATCAACTCCACTGGTGGGTCCCGGGAATCATCTCCCCTGGTGGGCTCCGAGAGAACCATCTCCACTGGTGGGCCCCGAGAATCATCTCCACTGGTGGGCTCCGAGAGAATCATCTCCACTGGTGGGCCCCCGAGAGAACCAACTCCACTGTGGAAACAATCTCCACTGGGGGGCCCTCCAAGGAGAACCACTCCACTGGTGGCCCTGAGAATACACTCCACTGGTGGGCCCTGAGAATACACTCCACTGGTGGGCCTTGAGAATACACTCCACTGGTGGGCCCTGAGAAACCATACTCCACTGGTGGGCCCGAGAAAAATCATCACTGGTGGGCCCCGAGAACTCTCCACGGTGGGCCCCGAAACATCTCCATGGTGGGCCCCGAGATCATCTCCACTGGTGGGCCCGAGAGAACCATCTCCACTGGTGGGCCCCAGAGAAATCTCATGTGGGCCCCGAGAATCACTCACTGGTGGGCCCCGAGAGAACCATCTCACTGGTGGGCCCCAAGAACCAAACTCCACTGTGGGCCCCAAGAATCAACTCCACTGGTGGGCCGAAGGAATCAATTTCACTGCTGGGCCCTAAGAATCAACTCCACTGGTGGGCCCCAAGAACCAACTCCACTGGTGGGCCCCAAGAACCAGCTCCACTGGTGGGCCCTCAAGAACCCAACTGCACTGGTGGGCCCCAAGAATCAACTGCACTGGTGGGCACCAAGAATAACTCACTGTGGGCCCCAAGAAGCAACTCCACTGGTGGGCCCCAAGAACCAACTGCACTGGTGGGCCCAAGAAGCAACTGCACTGGTGGGCCCCAAGAACCAACTCCACTGGTGGGCCCCAAGAACCCATTCAACTGTCCCCACCTTTTCACATCCCAGTATGAAACATTGATGGTATGATCAATGCACGGATAAGGGTCCATGACACAACTGCACTTCAAGAAATCTCCATCTGTAGGCAAGACCTCGCTTCAGGCCTGCAACTTCGAGTGAATATATCTCAGCACAGAAGTGAGATATTAAAATGCGTCTTTGACAGTTTTCATGTACATTAAAGGAGCTTTTATTCCCATTTATGCTGGGTGGTCTCTGTTCACATACTTTTATCACATCTTACTAGTTCTCTCCACTGCACTATCCACGCTGAAACGACTTTTCATTGTAGACCGGATGAGTATCTGACCATATGATGTAGAGATTTTTGCAAAAATACTAACAGTCCTGTCAGACAAGACAGAAGACATTACCCACTGACATTTAGCCAAACTGGCCTCGAACTGGTAGATCCAGAGCAGTCAGGCGGTGGCAGCGTCCAACGGGCATCAGATAATATTTATGAGACAACATCTTCATAGGAGGCAGACGGCTGATATCCCCACATCTAGGAGCGGCCTAGCGAGCAGTGAAGTGTGCAGCCAACCACAGTGTGCTGCAGAGGTCAGTGACCACCAAAAGCAAGCACACCAGACAATGTACAAGGAATTGAGGCATTCAAGGAAAACCGACCCTCCCCTCCACACCCCATTCATTATGCTGTCTGCGATTAGGACTTGATTATAGCAAAGAGCTTGCAATCTAAAACACAGAGCAATACACTTAATATGGTGATTTAAAGGAGTTGAATAAGATCAGAAAAACATAGCTGCTTTATTCCAGAAACAGCACCACAACTCTCCATGGTTTGCATTTGGTATTGCAGCTCAGTTTTACTGATATAAATGCAGCTGAGTTGCAATACCACATGCAAACTGAAGACAAGTGTGGCACTGTTTTAAGAAAAAGTCAGCCATCTTGTCTCTAATCCTGTACAACCCTTAAATGGCATAGAAAGTGAATTTAAGGGGTGCTCTCGCCATAAATGTCACAGAGCCAGCTCTTCTCTGCAAGCTTTAGGCTTTCATTTCCGGTTCAGGCTGTGGGTGGTTCTACTGTATCAGGTTCCCACTTCCTGTTCAGGCTTTGGACGGTTCTACAGCTTCAGGCTCCCACTTCCTGTTCAAGCTGTGGACGGTTCTACAGCTTCAGGCTCCCATTTCCTGTACAGGCTGTGGATGATTCTACAGCTTCAGGTTTCCACTTCCTGTTCAGGCTGTGGGTGGTTCTACAGGTTCATGCTCCCACTTCCTGTTCAGGCTGTGGGTGGTTCTACAACAGTGACTGACATTTCAGCTCTGCTATTCCTAGCTGAGCCTGTTGGAAGGATATTGGTGATGGAAGGGTCTAAACAGTAGGACAGAAGGCTACAGAGCTCTAAAAGGTCCAAGTGTATCAGTAAGAAAGATAAACAAGCTCCTGTGTGCTGATAAGACACAGCAAGGAGTAAGATCACCAACCCCGCAACTGCGAGAGCAGAGAGAGGTGGTCGGTAACCTAGGCAACCACCTTAACATAATATGAGATGAAGAGCTAATTGTTGGACAAACTAAAAATCTGGTGAGATTTAGACTTCTTTGGCTAAAGGGCCATGGGAGATACTGGTTCTCATTAAAGAGCTCCAGCTGTGTACGGAGTCTGACAAGTAAGGCTCAATGGGGAAAAAATAATGCAAATTAGATCTCCTCCAGAAGGAAAATTTAATTTACGTCAACATCTAACCCAAATAAGAACCTTGAAACATGAGTAGGGATATTAGACAAACTAGAGTTTAGTCCAAAATAATCACCCATCTGTAGATATTTCTGGGGTACTACCCCTATTAGTACAGGGTTGGTTACTGGTTGGATAGTTTAGATGCATTCGGCACATGTCTATGAGATGTTGGTATATTTATATTGGTATATCAAGTCTTACAAACAAAGCTCCATGGGAAAAAGATATGCAAATGATCTCTTTTCATATGTATCTGAAATTCCCTAATTACCTGCCTCTAGGTGGCACCAGAGAGAGTTATATATATTATATATATATATATATTATATATATATATATATATATATATATATATATATATATATATATATATATATATATTCTCTGGTGCCACCTAGAGGCAGGTATCCTGTAAAGTCAATGTCCAACCTATAACAGAGCCTTAAAACTTGGGCAGAACAGAGTCTCCTCCAAAAGGAGGAGTCACTCATCTGTAGACTTCTGGAGTTCGTTGGGCCCTCATCAGTACAGGGTAGGGTACTGGTAGGCTAGTTTCCATGGCTCTGAAGGGGTGACGGTTCTCATTGAGGAGACCCGACACTATATGGAGTCTAAGGCCGGGTTCACACGTCATAGAGCGGCGCGCGGAATACGCGTTGGTTGTGCTGTTGAAATACCACACTTGCCAGCACGTAATTTTAATGTGAACACGGCGCGCAATCGGCCGAAGCGGAAAGCCGCCTCCTATAGTTGTTACTGTATTATGGCGCGTATACACCTGAGAGAATCCACATGTTAATTCTAAATTACGAGTGTAAAATACGCAGCGTGTGATTGAAGCTGCGGATTTTACATTATAGTCTATGACAGGTGGAATGAACACGGTTTGGAGCATATTTTAGCAAAATTCTACTCGAAATATGCACACAAATACATGTTTCAAGGGTATTGTACAGGTCAGACATAGGTAGCTACCTTCTCGGGAGGAGGTCTAAATTTCATGGCACAAGGGTAAATATTTGACTAGAGATAAGGGGTCAACTCACTGTGTGACGTAGATTCAGTACAATGAGGTAACAGTGAGTAAGAGACCTCACCGGGGGTGTCACTGCTGATAACCTGATGTGAAATATAGTCACCAGAACGACCACGCACAGGCGACTGCTGAGTAATGTGGGCAGACAGCAGAACGCCCTCAGACGACTTTTACCAAGGGCAAATGAATGACCACAGTTCGACAAATGGGGGAAATTCATTAAAGGGATGTTCCCACCACACACTTTGATGGCTAGCAACTTCGACCTCCAAGGCTCTCCATGACCTCTCCCCTCCATACATCTCTGCCCTGACTTCCAAATATCTCCCCTCACGCAATCTCCGCTCCTCACAGGACCTTCTCCTCTGCTCTCCCTTATCAGCTCTCACACAACGTCTCCAAGACTTCTCCCGTGCTTCACCCACACTCTGGAACTCACTGCCCCACACATCAGACTCTCTTCCACTCTCGCCAGCTTCAAAAGCAACCTGAAAACCCATCTCTTCAGGCTTGCCTATAACCTTCACTAACTTGTCACTACTTCCGCCACAGACATGTCCGCCCCCACCTCTGTCTCTTTCCCCTCCTTGTAGATTGTAAGCCCTCGCGGGTAGGGTCCTCTCTCCCTCTGTCGTGCCAATTGTCATTAGCACTGTACTCGTTTGACGTATGTACTGTATGTAACCCCCTCGAATGTACAGCGCCCTGGAATCAATGGCGCTTTAAAATAAATAATAATAATAAAAAAATAATAATGGCTTGTCAATAGTATACACCATCCATGTGTGATCAGAGCAGGTTCTTCCTCTGGGACCTGCACCTATCTTGGGAATGGGCCCCTGAAATCTCCATACTCGACTGTGCACAACTCTCCATTCTGTTCTATGGGAGTTCCAAGTTCAGCAGAACATTCGGCTGCCCTGTACGGAGAACTCACATGGGTTAGAATAGAGAGTTGTGCGCATGCGCGGTCGAATCTCTGTCCTGGACAGAAACTTTTGTTGCCTTGTTCCCGAGACAGGTGCGACATCTCAATTCTTGGTCGGAAAGACGCAGCAGGAGCCCTATAATAAACTATAGGGTGCGATCCAGCTGCATCCAGACACACAGCTGTGTGTTGGATCCGTTTCCTGCTGCGTTTTTGGACGCAATTTTCAGATCCAAAAACGCCGTGTGAACGGCCCCTAAGTCTCTTTACACTCGGTTCAGTCACTGATTCTGGATGCGGAATCTGTGCCCAGAATCAGCGTCCGAAAACGCTGTATGAACGTCCCCTCCGACAATCATTAGTAGCTTCTGAGTAGCAGAGCTGAATCAGTCATGGGACTATGCACTAAATATAGCTGGGAAACCTCAGATACTGCAACCGATGACAAACTCAGCTCTGCTACACTGGTGGCAAATGTGTATAGACTGAGTGCCGCCTGACTACAATGTATTCGGATAACAGGTGCAGGAATGTGTCAGTGGAAGCGTAACAATGTATCAGTGACTGAGTGTGCAACACTAGAGTGCACCATTGTAGGAGTGTGGACACATGGCGCTCCGCCGGTTACGTCCACACATGTGTCAGGCCTGCGGCTAGCATGGGGATGACGTGCGCTCCGGGCTGGCTGACGCTCCTGGCTCGCTGCAAGCTTCTGCTGTCCAAGTCTTACTCCTAGCCGGAGGGTGGGCGGGGTTTATGGACGGAGACCCCGCCCCACAAGACTGAGCTTGAGGTCACACATGCACTGGAAGTGTGGAGCGCAGCTGTCAGAGGAGGCCTCCAGCTACAGAGCCGTGATAGCACCAGCTTGTAGCATCTGTACAGAGGTGCAGCTACAGGGGGTGCAGAGGTGGCACTCCGGGCCCTAGTGCTGGGGACCACATATGCTACATAAGGGCTATAGGATACATGGGTGCTTTGGAGGCACCAGGACTGATGCAGATGGTGCAGCGATGTCCTAGCACACAGAGCTGGATACTTAGGGCGACATGTCCCAATACAAATTCACCATAGTTTTGGTCTATTTTGCGCCAAAAATACTCTACGCTATTTTCTCGATATAAATTAACTGTAATATACCAATACTAGGCGCATTATACACCAAGCACGACACATTGTAATGCGCCTAAATACATATTGCAGCAATGACACGCTGTGCGCCTCCATAATGCAATGCACCTTGATATGTGCATTACATACACTAGCACTGATACGCTAAGCACCACGATTGCGCTATGTGCCTTTTTCGGGACTGCGCGCGCTATGTGCCTTTTTCGGGATTGCGCGCGCTATGTGCCTTGTTCGGATTGCGCGCGCTATGTGCCTTTTGGAGGGGTATGTGCCAACGGCGCTATGTGCCTTTTTGACGGCGTATTCCGACGCGCGCGCTATGTGCCTTTTTCGGGACTGCGCGCGCTATGTGCCTTTTTCGGGGCTAATGCGGGCGCGCTATGTCCTTTATTCGTGATTTCGCTGCGCTATGTGCCTTTTTCGGGATTGCGCGCGCTATGTGCCTTTTTCGGGATTGCGCGCGCTATGTGCCTTTTTCGGGATTGCGCGCGCTATGTGCCTTTTTCGGGATTGCGCGCGCTCTGTGCCTTTTTCGGGACTGCGCTACATGCCTTTTTCGGGACTGCGCTAGGTGCCTTTTTCGGGACTGCGCTAGGTGCCTTTTTCGGGATTGCGTTATGTGCCTTTTTCGGGCGGGGATGTGCCGCTAGCGCGCGTATGTGCCTTTTTCGGGACTGCGCGCGCTATGTGCCTTTTTCGGGAGTGCGCGCGCTTGTCTGGGACTGCGCTACATGCTTTTTCGGGACTGCGCTCAGCTTTGGATGCCTGACTTTTTCGGGATTGCGCGCGCTATGTGCCTTTTTCGGGATTGCGCGCGCTTTGCTTTTTTCGGATTGCGCGCGCTATGTGCCTTTTTCGGGATTGCGCGCGCTATGTGCCTTTTTCGGGATTGCGCGCGCTATGTGCCTATTTCGGGACTTGCGCTACTGCCTTTTTCGGGACTGCGCTACGTGCCTTTTGGGATATGCCTTGGGACGCGCTATGCCTTTTTGGGACTGGCTATGTGCCTTTTTCGGGATTGCGCGCGCTATGTGCCTTTTTCGGGATGCGCGCGCTATGTGCCTTTTTCGGGACTGCGCGCGCTATGTGCCTTTTTCGGGACTGCGCGCGCTATGTGCCTTTTTCGGGAATGCGCGCGCTATGTGCCTTTTTCGGGACTGCGCGCGCTATGTGCCTTTTTCGGGATTGCGCGCGCTATGTGCCTTTTTCGGGATTGCGCGCTCTATGTGCCTTTTTCGGGACTGCGCTAGGTGCCTTTTTCGGGACTGCGCTAGGTGCCTTTTTCGGGACTGCGCTATGTGCCTTTTTCGGGACTGCGCGCGCTATGTGCTTTTTGGGGAACTGCGCGCGCTATGTGCCTTTTTCGGGAACTGCGCGCGCTATGTGCCTTTTTCGGGATTGCGGCGCACTTTTGGCGCGCGCTAGGTGCCTTTTTCGGGACTGCGCTAGGTGCCTTTTTCGGGATTGCGTTATGTGCCTTTTTCGGGATTGCGCGCGCTATGTGCCTTTTTGGGGATTGCGCGCGCTATGTGCCTTTCGGATTGCGGCGCTTGTGCTTTTCGGGATTGGCCGCTATGTGCCTTTTGCGCGCTATGTGCCTTTTCGGGACTGCGCTAGGTGTTTCACCCTTTTTTTCGGAGGAGCCTGGCTGCTAGGTGCCTTTTTCGGGATGGCTGTGCTTTTATGGCTAGCCTTTTTCGGGGGATTGCTTTTTTATTGTTGGCCTATTTTTGTCCCTTTCGAAGGATTGCATTATGTGCCTTTTTCGGCGCATTAAGTTTACTATGCAGGATATCCCAGACGCAAGATTTTTAAAGGGATCATACTTTCGGGCGCACTTTACACTGATTAAATGCGTCTAAAAACTGCCACGGTGACGTCAATTTTTGGACATGTTGCCCTTAAAGGGGTTGTCTCACTACAAGGATTGATACTTTTTATGTTAAAGATCTTGCAAAAACAAGTCACTTTGTAATATGTGTCCATTAACAGTGTCCTACCTATTCCTAGATATCCCCTCCTGTATGGGTTGCATCAGCTACTCAGGTCACTATAACTACAGACCTGTTCAATCTCTCCTGATAGGCTGCCAGTGCTGGTTGCTATAGCTACAGACGACCTTGATCTCTCCTTATAGGCTGCCAGCGATGGTTGCTATAGCAACAGACCTGGTGTCCTCAGCAGCTCGTCCCTGCAGCCTAAATTCAAAAATGAAACTGGGAAAACAGGACTGAGGTGAGACGAAACGATGTGGTGAGACAACCCCTTTAATCGCTATAATGTACACTTGTGATGTCATCACAAGCTAAGGGACATGATGAGGTCACTTCCAGAGTGACAGCAGCTGCTTTAGCTATTACACTGGAGCCCCAATAGTTTTAAAATTAATAGCATCAACTTATGTCATATGTGCAGCGGTGTAGAAATTCCAGGGTGCAGCATTAGCCGTCTAATCCGGGCCCTACCCCTGGGGGCCCCATATACTATATAGGGGTGTTGTGGAGGCGCAATGACTAATGCAGATAACATAGTGATGTAATGACACACATAGCTTCATTACTATACATATGAATACTTAGGCTATGTCTACACAACTCAGGTTTTTCTCCGGATTTAGATTCCGCCAGTACCCAGCGCTGTGTGGACCGCAATGAAGAATCCGTGCTGAAGTCTACCCATCACAGACCTTCTCCGGTTGGTTTTAAAATCCGCGTGGCTTCCCATGGATTTTCAAACCAGCTGGATCTTCCATAGGATTGCAGTTGGATTCCTGTACATTCAATATACGGGGTCGTCGGCAGATCCGAAAACCGACCGCAGTTTTTAGCGCTAATCTGTGGCAAAAGACCACATTCCAGAAATGTTAAAATTGCTGCCGGATTTTCAACAGCATTCTAACATTGCTGTATAGATACAGCCAATAAGTGCCGCTTCTCAGTAGGTTAGTGAAGCATCTGTCGGTATGTTGCGAGACACCTTTATGCGGCAGAATTGGTCTCAGCCTCGCCACTAACTATGAAATTGGTATGGATTAGTAGGACTGTACCAAGAAGTACATGCTCAGCATCACTGCCAGAGATTGTCTTTTCAAAATAGATGTCTGAAAGGTGCCAGCAGTTTACAGGGGTGGGCGGGTAAGTTTGTCAGTGCTCAGACCATATGCCACACACTGCATCAAATTGGTCTGCATGGCTGTCGTCCCAGAAAGAAGCCTCTTCTAAAGATGATGCACAAGAAAGACCGCAATCAGTTTGCTGAAGACAAGGACATGGATTACCGAAACCAAGTCCTCTGGTCTGATGGGACAAAGATTAACTTATCTGGTTCAGATGGTGTCAAGCGTGTGTCACGGCAAACCGTGTGAGAGGTACAAAGACAAGTGTGTCTTGCCTACAGTCAGGCATGGTGGTGGGAGTGTCATGGTTTGGGGCTGCATGAGTGCTGACGGCTGTGGGGAGCTACAGTTCATTGAGGGAACCATGAATGCCAACATGTACTGTGACGTACAGAAGCAGAGCATGATCCCCTCCCTTCTGGACCACAGGGTAGTATCCAACATGATAACGACCCAAACACACCTCCAAGACGAACAATGCCTTGCTAAATAAACTGAGGGTAAAAGGTGCTGAACTGGTCAAGCTTCTCCAGACCTAAACCCTATTGAGCATCTGTGGGACATCGTCAAACAGAAGGTGGAGGAGCACAAGGTCTCTAACATCCACCAGCTCCGTGATGTTGTCATGGAGGAGGGAAGAGGATTCCAGTGGCTGCAACCTGTGAAGCTCTAGTGACCTCCATGCCCAAGAGAGTTAAGGCAGTGCTGGAAAATAATGGAGGCCACACAAAATATTGACACAATTTATCCATTTTCACTTAGGGGTGCACTCACTTTTGTTGTCACTTAGGGGTGCACTCACTTTTGTTGTCACTTAGGGGTGCACTCACTTTTGTTGTCACTTAGGGGTGCACTCACTTTTGTTTCCAGTGGTTTAGACATTGATGGCTGTGTTGCGTTATTTTGAGGACACACCAAATGTACACTATTGTACAAGCTGTACACTGACTACTTTACATTGTACAGCGTCAGATCTTCAGTGTTATTTCATGAAAAGATATAATACATTATTTACAAAAATGTACTTACTTTTGTATGACTGTATAATGGATATGAATGAATGTGATGACATCACACAGTATAACAAAGGAACACGATGATGTCACTTGCTGGATGATAGTATTAGCTGTATTAGATATTGCAATGGGGCCCCAATAGACGCAGCAATCTAATCCAGGCCCTACACCTGGGGGCCCCATTTGCTACAGAAGAGCAGCTCTATATGAGGGTGTTGTGGAGGCGCAATGATGTATGCAGATAGCAGTGATGTAATGACATATGGACCTGGATCGTTAAACATATGAATACTAAGGGCGACATGTCAGAGCCCCCACCACGCCAGTTTTAAGTTGCATTAAATGATTTTATAGTGCACCCGAATGTATGAACTGGTCATAAATCTGGTGTGTGGTCTACCTTGCATAACATAGCATAGCATATATTAGGTGCATATCTTGGGTGCATTCAAATGTGTCTTGCCTGGCGCAAACTGCACCTAGTTTTGGTGTACGACTGTCCACACATATATAAAATAGGGCTATGACAGTTTTTTGGCACAGCCTAAATCTGACATGTCACCCTTAATCTCTATAATGTATATAGATCCTATACTGTGCGATGTCATCACAAGCTAGGGCTGGGGCCCTTATATCTTGAAGTCTGTGTTAATCATACAATACACCACTGAAAAGACAAGAATGTGCTACTTGGTCTCTTTTAAGACACTGAAGGCGTCATGGCAAGCAAAGAGAGTACAACTGCACCATCTAGTGGACATGTTGGAGAATGCACCAGCCACAGGGTATAGAGGACTTAGGTTTCAGGGGCCACATGAAGCGACCTGTAGCCAACGCCCCCGGGGGTCAGTCTCTGCAATGTAAATCCAGGTGGGATACATCAGGGAAACGCTCGGGGGCACCTCCATCAGGAAATGCTCGGGGGCACCTCCATCAGGAAACGCTCGGGGGCACCTCCATCAGGAAACGCTCGGGGGCACCTCCATCAGGAAACGCTCGGGGGCACCTCCATCAGGAAACGCTCGGGGGCACCTCCATCAGGAAACGCTCGGGGGCACCTCCATCAGGAAACGCTCGGGGGCACCTCCATCAGGAAACGCTCGGGGGCACCTCCATCAGGAAACGCTCGGGGGCACCTCCATCAGGAAACGCTCGGTGGCACCTCCATCAGGAAACGCTCGGGGGCACCTCCATCAGGAACGTCGGGGCAACACTCCATCTGAAACGCTCGGTGGTGCACTCCATCAGGAATCGCTCGGGGGCACCTCCATCAGGAAACGCTCGGGGGCACCTCCATCAAGAAACGCTCGGGGGCACCTCCCATCAGGAAACGCTCGGGGGCACCTCCATCAGAAACGCTCGGGGTGCACCTCCATCAGGAAACGCTCGAGGGGCACCTCCATCAGGAAACGCTCGGGGCACCTCCATCAGGAACGCTACGTGGGGCACCTCCATCAGGAAACGCTCGGGGCACCTCCAATCAGGAAACGCTCGGGGGCACCTCCATCAGGAAACGCTCGGAGGCACCTCCATCAGGAAACGCTCGGGGGGCACCTCCAGCAGGAAACGTAGATACACACAGAACTCCTTCTGTCCTCGCGTGTTTCTAGATTTTATTTTAAGACTAAATTGATGATTCTGGTTTGATAGAACTGTAACAAGATTCGGCGGACGGGACGAGGATCTACTAACCTTCAATGTCCCTCCATTCTTACTCACTGCTATTTGTTAACATCTCTCCGGCAGCTTTCTCCACTCGGGGGTGCCATCTGTAGTGATACTAAGCATGTAACATATAGGGAGGCTTTTCTTTCCTCTACTAAGCATGTTACATATATTGAGCCCTTTCTTTGCTCTACTAAGCATGTTACATATATTGAGCCCTTTCTTTGCTATACTAAGCATGTTACATATATTGAGCCCTTTCTTCTTACTAAGCATGTTACATATATTGGGCCCTTTCTTTCCTCTACTAAGCATGTTACATATATTGAGCCCTTTCTTTCCTATACTAAGCATGTTACATATATTGAGCCCTTTCTTTCCTATACTAAGCATGTTACAATATTGAGCCCTTTCTTTCCTATACTAAGCATGTTACAGATATTTAGCCATTTCTTTCCTCTACTAAGCATGTTACATATATTGAGCCCTTTCTTTCCTCTACTAAGCATGATACATATATTGAGCCCTTTCTGTGCTATACTAAGCATGTTACATATATTGAGCCCTTTCTTTCCTCTACTAAGCATGTTACATATATTGAGCCCTTTCTTTCCTCTACTAAGCATGTTACATATATTGAGCACTTTCTTTCCTCTACTAAGCATGTTAAATATAGTGAGCCCTTTCTTTGCTATACTAAGCATGTTACATATATTGAGCCCTTTCTTTGCTATACTAAGCATGTTACATATATTGAGCCCTTTCTTTGCTATACTAAGCATGTTACATATATTGAGCCCTTTCTTTCCTCTACTAAGCATGTTACAGATATTGAGCCATTTCTTTCCTCTACTAAGCATGTTACATATATTGAGCCCTTTCTTTCCTCTACTAAGCATGTTACATATATTGAGCCCTTTCTTTCCTATACTAAGCATGTTACATATGTTGAGCCCTTTCTTTCCTATACTAAGCATGTTACATATATTGAGCCCATTCTTTCCTATACTAAGCATGTTACATATTTTAAGCCCTTTCTTTCCTATACTAAGCATGTTACATATACTGAGCCTTTTCTTTTCTATACTAAGCATGTTACATATATTGAGCCTTTTCTTTCCTATACTAAGCATGTTACATATAGGGAGCCTTTTCTTTCCTATACTAAGTATGTTAGATTTAGGGAACCTTTTCTTTTCTATACTAAGCATATTACATACAAGTGAGCCTTTTTTCCATACACTCTGCCTTGTCTTCAATATTCTAAGCATACTTTGCATAGCGCAAGCTTTTATTTCCATATACTGAGCATGTTTCATAAAGTAAGCCTTTTTATATAAATTGAGCCTTTAATTCCATACATTAAGTCTACGATACATAACGTGAAGCTTTTCTTACATACATTGAGCCTTTTGGTCCTTATACTGTACCTGTGTCACAAACATTAAGCTTCACTCCCACAATTCTAGTCGTTTCTTGCCCCTCTTTGACCCTTTTCCTCCATTTACTGAACCTTTGTCAATATATTGACCCTTGCTCCTCTAGATTGAGTTTTTCTTCACGTTCAATGGGCTCTTTCATATATTACACCTGTTTAGCTAAAATTTTAGCTATTAGTTCCAGCTACTCTCTCACCGGTGTGTATCACCTATTTAAAAATTGGAGATATTACACCCGTGTTACATTTATTGAGCCTCACTCCCAGACACTAAGCTTTTCCCTCCATATCCTGAGCCTCTCTTCCACATGCTACACCAGTCAGACATAGTGTATTGATGAGCATTGGTCTCTTTTGTCGCCCAGATTCTGAGCCCCTCTACCATTCCTCTAGGTACCATACTAGACCTCTCATATGTACCATGCCTCATCAAAAGGATATAGGCGCCATAGGTGGCAGCCTGTATCCTGCCAATGGACAGTAGTCATAGCAGAACTCCAGCCAATTTGTGTTACAATATATTGTATAATGATTAGAACCACATATAAGGCGGCCAGCTTCCCCTCACACTTATCCACAAAGAATTCAATGGATCAACACGCCCTGCAATGCAAATACATTCAGTACAACGATCGGGGTTTAGGTGCCAGCGGGCGCCACACGATAACTTTATACAAACAAGTGTAACACCACAAAGAAGCAGAGACCGTGTCCATACAATACAGTGGAGGACCCCGGATATACCACCACACTGGCAGGCTGCTTCAGGGCTCTGTGCACACTGATGCCGTACCTGGGGGTCTACAGCAAACCTGATGAAATCAAACTAATATTCAGTGTCAAAGTGAAAACATCAATTCTGATGATCTATGGCAAAACCACAATGGAGAAGCACTGCAGTAAATCTACCATACATAGGGGGGCACAGTGAGTGGCACTGTTATGGGGACTCTGTGGTTGTCACACTTTAATGGATATTCTGCAGCTGCCACAGGAAGTCATGAGGACTCTGCGGTAGCAAACAGTGTTATGGGGTCTCTGTGACCAGCATACTGTATTATAGGGAGTCGGTGGCTGCCCCATTTTAATGAGGGCTTTGTAGCCCCCACTGCGGTCAGCATACAGTGTTATGGGGTCTCTGTGGCTCCCATAGAATATGAGTGGGACTCTGCGGTCAGCATACAGTGTTATGGGGTCTCTGTGGCTCCCATAGAATATGAGTGGGACACTGCGGTCAGCATACAGTGTTATGGGGTCTCTGTGGCTCCCATAGAATATGAGTGGTACTCTGCGGTCAGCATACAGTGTTATGGGGTCTCTGTGGCTCCCATAGAATATGAGTGGGACTCTGCGGTCAGCATACAGTGTTATGGGGTCTCTGTGGCTCCCATAGAATATGAGGGGGACTCAGCGGACAGCATACGTGGTTATGGGGTCGCGGTGGCTCCCACACAATATGAGGGGGACTGAGCGGTCAGCATACAGTGTTATGGGGTCTCTGTGGCTCCCACACAATATGATGGGGACTCTGCGGTCAGCATACAGTGTTATGGGGTCTCTGTGGCTCCCATAGAATATGAGTGGGACTCTGCGGTCAGCATACAGCGTTATGGGGTCTCTGTGGCTCCCACACAATATGATGGGACTCTGCGGTCAGCATACAGCTTTTATGGGGTCTCTGTGGCCCCCAAACACAATATGATGGGGACTCTGCGGTCAGCATACAGTGTTATGGGGTCTCTGTGGCTCCCATAGAATTATGATGGGACTCTTGGGGCCCAGCATACAGTGTTATGGGGTCTCTGTGGCTCCCAAAGAATATGATGGGACTCTGCGGTCAGCATACTGTGTTATGGGGTCTCTGTGGCTCCCATAGAATATGAGTGGGACTCTGCGGTCAGCATACAGTGTTATGGGGTCTCTGTGGCTCCCATAATATGATGGGACTCTGCGGTCAGCATACAGTGTTATGGGGTCTCTGTGGCTCCCATAGAATATGAGGGGACTCTGCGGTCAGCATACAGCGTTATGGGGTCTCTGTGGCTCCCACACAATATGATGGGGACTCTGCGGTCATCATACAGCGTTATGGGTTCTCTGTGGCTCCCACACAATATGATGGGGACTCTGCGGTCAGCATACAGTGTTATGGGGTCTCTGTGGCTCCCATAGAATATGAGGGGGACTCTGCGGTCAGCATACGGCGTTATGGGGTCTCTGTGGCTCCCACACAATATGATGGGGACTCTGCGGTCAGCATACAGCGTTATGGGGTCTCTGTGGCTCCCACACAATATGATGGGGACTCTGCGGTCATCATAGAGTGTTATGGGGTCTCTGTGGCTCACACACTGGTTCATGAGGACTCTACGCACAGCATACAGTGTTATGGGGTCTCTGTGGCTCCCACACTGTCTCATGAGGACTCTACGCACAGCATCCAGGGTGATGGGGGCTCTGTGGCTCCCACACTGTATCATGGGGACTCTGCGGTCAGCATACAGCATTATGGGGTCTCTGTGGCTCCCACACAATATGATGGGGACTCTGCGGTCATCATAGAGTGTTATAGGGTCTCTGTGGCTCTCACACAAGGTTATGAGGGCTCTGCAACCATCATATTCTGCAGTTGCAACACATAGTTATGGGGGCTATGTGGCCAGCATACAGTCATATAGGGAGTCTGTGGCTGCCACATTTTAATGAGGTCTTTGCAGCCCCCACAAAACATCATGGGGGATCTGTGGTCAGGGTATAGTGTTATGCGATCTCTGTCATGGAGACTCTGCAGACAGCATGTAGTGTTTTGGGGTCTCCGTGGCCCTCACACAATGCTATGAGGACTCTGCAGCCAACATCAAGTATTATAAGGTCTCTGTGGCTTTCACACTGTGGTATCCGGTATCTGTGTCCGTCACATTCTCCGGTTGCACATTCCCTGTTATGGGGGCTCTGTCACTGCCACAGAACGTCATGGGGACTCTGCAGCCAGTGTTTAGTTTTCTGGGGTGTCTCTCGCTTCCACACAATGTCATGAGGTGTTTGGGGCTGTGACATTCTGCAGCTTCAATACATTGCTATGGGGGCTCCTTGGCTGTCACATACTCATTGAGGAGCTGGGACATACAGTAGCTGTCCCTCCTTCCAACCTCTAAAAGTTGGAAGGTATGCCATTAACAAACAATCGGATCCACCTCAGAGTCATGGAGTATGATCCTTCCAGGTAGATCTGCTCATTATGGTCTGGTGTCTCTCAGCGGCCATCATTGTCTGGGGTTACAGAGGAACCTACCTTGACTGTTGAGGTCCCAATATAACATACAGGAGGCGCTGATTCTAAAAACATCTTGTAGTGATGATGAGAGTGCACTTACCTGAAAGACAAAAGCAGAAAAGACACAGTTACTAAAGCACCATACATCATTAAGCAAGAAGCACAAGACCCTCACACAGAAGGTACGATCTGCACCAAGGAAAGCCTTGTGGTGTCAGGACAGAACCTTCTATGGGAGCATCCGGTTCTTTGTAACAACAGGGTAATCACTGTATAATGAAAAGTTCTGCAACTTTCTCATATATCATTTTATGCTGAGCTGCAGTGCGGTGGCCAGGACCATACAGTGGTTTAACAAGACAGGTTCCACCACAGGTTCGCCATGGTTGACCAAAGAAGTTGACTGCACATGCTCAGTTTCATATCCAGAGATGAGTGCTGGCAGCAAGTTAAAGGGATGGGGGTCAGCCTGTCAATTCTCAGACCATACACCGCACACTGCATCAAAATGGTCTGCATATACCGATTGGTACTGTAGGGAGGGAATCGGGGGCACGCTGGGGAGACTTCAGGTCTGAGGAACTTTGGCCTTGAGTATGAGGTTCCATTAAGGACCACATGATCGCGAGAGATGAAGATAGGACGCAGTTGCACTTTAGTAGTGTTGATATTTTGTTTAATTTAATTTCTTTTATACCCTTGTAAATTGATGTTTTCTCTGTATGTATTATCTACATATTCCAGGCACAGGCCCGGAGATTATGCAAATACGTGATATGACCACTATTACCTGTCAGATATGTGTTCACTTTTTAAATGTTTGAAAATGCAATAAAATTTGTTAAAAAAAAAAAAAAAAAGGGTCTGCATGGCTGTTGCCCCTGAAGGAAGCCTTTTGTAAAGATGATGCACAAGAAAACTTGCAAACAGTTTGCTGAAGACAAGTAGACTAAGGACATGGATTACTGGAACCATGTCCTGTGGTCTGATGAGACCAAGATGAACTTATGTGGTTCAAATGGTGTCAAGCTTGTGTGGTGGCAACCAGGGGAGGAGTACAAAGACAAGTATGTCTTGCCTACAGTCAAGCATGATGGTGAGAGTTTCATGGTTTGGGGCTACAGTTCATTGAGGGAACCATGAATGCCAACATGTACTGTGACATACTGTAGCAGAGCATGATCCCCTCCCTTCTGGGCCGCAGGGCAGTATTCCAACATGATAACGACCCCAAACACCTCTAAGACGACCACAAAGAAAATGAGGGTAAAGCTGCTGGACTGGCCAAGCATGTCTCCAGACCTAAACCTTATGGAGCATCTGTGGGGCCTCCTCAAACAGAAGGTGGGGGAGCACAAGGTCTCTAACATCCACCAGCTCCGTGTTGTTGTCATGGAGGAGGGAAGAGGATTCCAGTGGCTGCAACCTGTGCAGCTCCAGTGATCTCCATGTCCAAGAGAGATAAGGCAGTGCTGGAAAATAATGGTGGCCATGTACGTACTTTATGTATGGAGCAGTTACTTGGTGCCAGTGTTGTGTGGCAGTGTTTGGTTTATTATTTTGCAGTGTATGGCGGTGGTGACAGTGTATAGCATTGTAATTTAGAAGTGTTATTTGGTCAAAAGCGTTTGGGTGACAGCTACTAAAGGTGTAGGGCTACCTATATGGGGGAATGGCCATTACGCTCTGCGCCATCCTTTATCAGACATCTTATAAACTTGGTGACGACTTTTGGTTATCACACAGCTTAGCCCTACGGGAAAGAACTCCAGATAAGACGATACCACTCGTCAGAAGATTTATCAGCTTTCTTCATGACACATGATTATGTTGCTACTCTGTATACAGAAAAGATGAAGCACCCGGCACTACATAGCAATAAGGGGAAGATCTCAGCCATGTACCACAAGCCCATGTATCAGGCACCAGGTGTTCAATCTCATGACGTAAACCTAGAATGCGGTCATCACGATTTTGGCTCATCTCAGTGTCTGGAGGACATTGAAGGGTGTAATTAAAATGGGTTAAAAGTGTATATATGTATGTAAGTGTGTTTATGTGTATGTATATATATATATATATATATATATATGTGTGTGTGTGTAAGTGTATATATGTATGTAAATGTGTATGTGTGTAAGTGAATATTTGTATCATATGTTTTATGTGTGTACATATACACACATGTATATGTAAGTGTATATATGTATGTGTGTATATGTAAATATATGTATATACATATACACACAGACATACACACACAAACATACAAATATACACTTACATACACACACAAATGGATATATCCACTTACGAATTCATATACAAATCCACACACAAATAATATATATATAAAATATAAAAACAATATATATATAATAAATAACAACAATATATATTATATATATAAAATATTATAATATAGACATATATATTAATAATAAGACAGTAATATTATATTATTATTATAGACATTATTATATATATATATATATTATATATAGACAATATTATATATATATTATATAATTTTATATATATAATATACATAAATAATAGACATACCAACCCCCTAAACTCTGCTATCTTACTGACCCCATTACTCCCTGCCCAAGGCAGGGTGTAATAGAGTTTTAATTGCACACTATTCTACTATACATTAGTATTACAGACTAATATACAAATGATCACGCCCCCTAATGGTCAAATATCGTAGGTGGCCTAAATTGTAAAAAAAACAAACATTAAAAAGTTTTTAAGATATATTTATGGAAAAAAAAAAAGTTCTAAACACTCACTATTTCCATTATATAAACAAAACTAAAAACAATATATAAAAAAAATTAACACATCATTTTTGTGGCTGTGTGTGTAAAAGTTCATTCTATTGATGTTTAACCTTAATTAGCCCTCTGTGAAAAAAAAATACCCAGCTCCAAAATTGAATCTTTTTTGGTCACTTTGCTGCCTCAAAAATTGGAATACAAAGTGTTAAAAAATGTTTCAAGCATCCAAAAACGGTACCAATGAAAACTACACCTGAGTCCGCAAAAAGCAAAGAGGTGTCACACAGATGGAAAAATAAAAAATGTATTGGTCTTAGTAAAATGTTCGGGTCACTGACACCAATTTTAAATACGGCCTCACAGGAATAAGACCAAGACCTCTCCCAAGATGCCGAGACTTATGCTGATCACAATATATAAGGGGTTAAGCAGCCAGAATCAGTTTTCAGTCACAACAGCGTCAGACAGAACTTCCTTGAAACATTATTCGGAGCGCCCCCCCTCCACCTAGGAAAGACACTGCAAAGCCACTTTTAAGTACTTCTTGTCTGCTCTGAAGGTGATCTGTGACCTCCCCTGTCCTTTCTATTTTAGTAAAACCTTGTATTCCCTGTAACAATCCTGGAGCCTCTTCTCTTATAACTCTGTGTTGTGCTGTTCCTCTGTTATTCCTCTTGGAAATGGATTACTGACTCTGTCAGATGGGTGTGACCATTCCAGTTTTCAAAGCGGTGTGTCCCCGCCCCCACTGTCAGCTCTGATTGGACAACGTCAGACTGTGCAGGACACACCCCTACCACTGTCAGCTCTGATTGGACAACGTCAGACTGTGCAGGACACACCCCTACCACTGTCAGCTCTGATTGGACAACCGTCAGAACTGTGCAGGCCCCCCCAAAAAAAAACCCCCCTTACAACAGAAATTTTTTA